>DWRE01000022.1:0-63086 GCA_018251075.1 Metardaris cosinga cedra | reverse complement strand
GCTGCAACATTGCTATCCTGAATGTGCCATCTGGGACCGTTCGGACGTCGCCGTGCGTAAAAAAGAAGGCCTGGAACTGACTCAGGGACATGTGGTCGGCGATGAGCCGCCTGCCCTGCTGCCGATTCAGGAACACGGCATGAGCCTGCTGGTGGATATCAAGGAAGGCCACAAAACCGGCTTCTACCTCGATCAGCGCGACAGCCGTCTTGCCGCACGTAACTATGCTGCAGGCCGCAACGTTCTGAACTGTTTCTCTTACACCGGCGCGTTTGCGGTATCTGCGCTGATGGGCGGCTGTACGAAAGTCACTAACGTGGATACCTCTCAGGCAGCGCTTGACGTGGCACGTCAGAACGTGGAACTGAACAAGCTGGATCTGTCGAAAGCCGAATTCGTGCGTGAAGACGTTTTCCAGCTGCTGCGTAAATACCGCACCGAAGGCCAGCACTTCGACATGATCGTAATGGATCCGCCGAAATTCGTTGAGAACAAAAACCAGCTGGCGAGCGCCTGTCGTGGCTACAAAGATATCAATATGCTGGCGCTGCAACTGCTTCGCCCGGGCGGTATCCTGCTGAGCTTCTCCTGTTCCGGCTTGCTGCCAACAGATTTGTTCCAGAAAATTCTGGCCGATGCCGCACTCGATGCAGGACGCGAAATTCAGTTCGTTGAGCAATTCCGTCAGGCCGCCGATCATCCGGTGACCGGCGCCTATCCGGAAGGCTTGTATCTGAAAGGTTTCGCCTGCCTGGTGATGAACTGAAAAGAGTCTGACAGACTAAGCACGGCGTGCTGTACTGACGACACGCCGTCGAATTTTTAGCAGAATGAGCGGTCATAACTTGAAATAGCGCGTTTTATCTCCATATAGAGATCAATGAATTATTTTGGGAGGTGACTATGATTGCCAGTAAATTCGGTATCGGCCAGCAGGTTCGCCACAGACTGTTAGGTTACTTAGGTGTGGTGATTGATGTCGATGCAGAGTATTCGCTCGAAAAGCCCGGTGTCGACGATCTCGCCGCTGATGACTCCATGCGCACCGCTCCCTGGTATCATGTGGTGATGGAAGATGAAGAAGGCCAGCCGGTTCATACCTATCTGGCAGAGATTCAGATTGATCACGAAGCCGCGCGTTCTCATCCGGAGCAAACGTCTCTGGATGATCTGGCTGAATCAGTCCGCAGACAGCTGATGGCGCCACGCCTGCGTAACTAAGTCTGCTCCTGCGGCACACTCTTAAAATTAAAAACCGGCTTCGATGGCCGGTTTTTTTATTGCTAAATTTCTTTGCTGATTAAAGATGGCGGTTACTTTTCCATCCCCAGACGCGGGATTTCGATTTTTGGACAACGATCCATCACGACTTTTAATCCGGCCTCTTTTGCCAGTACGGCAGCCTGTTCATTGATAATGTCTAACTGAAGCCACAGCACTTTGGCTTTAATGGCAATCGCCTCCTGCGCCACGCCATACGCGGCATCGACATTACGAAATACATCGACCATATCTACCGGATGCGGAATTTCTGCCAGTGAACCATAGGCTTTTTGCCCCAGTAACTCCTTGCCTGCCAGTTTCGGGCTGACCGGGATCACCTCATAGCCCTGAGAAAGCAGATACGCCATCACGCCATAGCTTGGACGCCCCGGATTGTCACTCGCACCGACCAGTGCGATAGTTTTCACTTCTTCAAGAATCTTCCGAATATCATTATCTTGCACGGGATTATCTCCTTTTACCTGTATTCGTTAAGTGTAACGCAGGCTGGCTATTCCGACAGCCCGTGGATCAAAAAGGCGACTTGCCTCACCTTGCTCGTGTTAATTAAAAACATTTTGTAAAACTTTGACACATTATCGCCATTGCTGAATAATAGACGATGAGCAATTTGGTATTTGGGGAGGGAAGAATGAAAGTCTGTCATGCGCTGGTCGCATTAGCGAGTCTCAGCCTGATGGCGTCAGCTTCGGCGACCTCACTCAAATTGTCTCCGGATGTTGACGTTCTGGTGATCGACGGCAAACAAATGTCTGGCGCTATTCTGAAAGGTGCGGACAGTCTGGAACTCGACGGTGGTCAGCATCAGATCCTGTTTCAGGTCAGCAAAAATCTTCGCGCCGGCTTGATGCCGATGTATCACTCCCCTGCGCTTATTGTGACGTTCAACGCTAAAAGCAGTCGTTCCGTTTCTTTCGTTTTGCCCAAACTGAGCAACGAAACCGAAGCAGCGCAATTTAATAAGCAAATGAACTATCAGCTGGTTGATGATCAGGGTCGCCAAATACCGACGCAGCGTGATGTGCTGAATATGTTTAATCCCGGACACACCTCGGACGCTGAAAAATTGATGGTCACGTACAATTTGTCCGGCGCGCGTGCAGCCGTACCTTTGTTCGCGAAAGGCTTCACGGATAAAAAAACGGCACTGGCTCAGGAAACACCGTCGAAAATTTCAATCACTTATCTCCATCCGCTATGGACACGACTGGCTGCTAACGCCAGCTTCGAACAATTTCTGCTCTGGTTTAAGCTGCCAGGTGAACAGGAACGGACGTCGTAACTTAACCTGCATCACGCAATCTCTCTGTAAACACTGAATTATCGCCCCCGCCCTTTGCAGTAAAACGGACTTTCAGTATTCTGTGATCCACTCTTACTTTCGCGTGGAAGGGAATTTGATGGAATACACGACCCGTACGATCGCAAAACAAAAACACATTGCTCTGGTCGCGCATGACCATTGTAAAAACACCCTGATGAAATGGGTCGACAAAAACGTCGCCGAACTTTCCAAACATGTTCTCTACGCTACCGGCACCACCGGTAATCTGGTACAGCGTAATACCGGCATCAATGTAAAAAGTATGCTGAGCGGCCCGATGGGTGGCGATCAGCAGGTTGGCGCGATGATTGCCGAAGGCAAAATCGATTTGCTGATTTTTCTGTGGGATCCGCTGAATGCGGTTCCGCATGACCCCGATGTGAAAGCCCTGCTGCGTCTGGCAACGGTGTGGAATATTCCGGTAGCGACCAATGTGGCGACAGCGGATTTCCTGATCAATTCCCCGTTATTCCAGTCTGAAGTCGATATTGTGATTCCCGACTATCAGCGCTATTTATGGTCGCGCCTGAAAGAGTGATTTAAATTCTCGCGCTGATAAATGCAGTAAGCATCAAAGCAAAAAAGAAAACCCGGCGATTGCCGGGTTTTCTCGTTTCAGGGTTTACGCTGCACCGGTACGCCAATATCTTCCAGTTGTTCCACAAATACTGACGGACGCTGTTTATCCTGCATCAGCCAGACCTGATGCTTCGCCCGCGTCATGGCCACATACAGTAAACGCCGCTCTTCAGCATCCATAAAGTCTTCAGGTTTCGGAAGCAGGACTTCTTCCAGAAGGGATTCGCGCGCCGCCGCCGGGAAACCGTCGCTCCCTTCATGCAGCCCGACGATAATCACATATTCCGCCTGTTGCCCTTTGCTGGCGTGAATGGTCATAAATTCCAGATTGAGTTTTGGCCAGCGCGTTGCCGCCTTCTCGAGAATTTGCGGACGCAGATGGTGATAGCGCGCCAGTACCAGAATCCTCTCGTCGGCTGTGACATATCCGCTGAGTTTATCCAGCAGTTTTTCCATCTGGTCCTCAGGCAGGATCACGACATTCTTCTTATTACCTTTGGTCAGACTGTTCAGCGGTTTTTTCAGCTGATGAGGGTTTTGCTGGACGAACTTATTAGCAATCTCACCGATACGATCGTTGAACCGGTATGTGGTATCCAGCGCACATTGCGCCCCTTCGCCAAAGTTTGTCGCAAAGGCAGTGGTAAGCGAAAGCTCGGCGCCACTGAAACGGTAAATCGCCTGCCAGTCGTCCCCGACCGCAAATAAACTGGTGTGTTTGTTGAGCTTGCGTAATGCCGAGAGCAGCAATGCGCGCTGTGGCGAAATATCCTGAAATTCATCCACCAGAATATGCTTCCACGGGCTGACAAAGCGGCCTTTTTCCAGAATATTCACCGCCTGATGGATGAGCCCAGAGAAATCTACCGCGCCCTCATCTTTGAGCGCGGTTTTCCAGGCTTTCATCAGCGGCGCCATCAGGCGAATGCGTTTCGTGAACAGGTCTCTGACTTCTTCCGGCGCACTTTCAATCATTTCTGCCTGACTGCCGCCGTGCATCCGCATCAGGCTGAGCCAGCGTTCGAGGCGGCTACCGAGACGTTCTGCCAGCGATTTATTTTTCCAGTAATCGCCGTCAGGAACCGTCCATTCCAGCTCATCGGTCATCCACTGCCGCCAGCCGCTGGCCTGGACTTTTTTCTCCGCACACTGTTGCTGCCAGGTTTTGATCAGCAGCGAGCGACGCGCTTTAGCATCCGTTTCGAGTTTGCTTATCTTCGGCGCTTTTTTGCTCCCTTCCTGAATAATTTGTAACGCCAGCGCATGGAAGGTTTTGGCTTTAATCCCGTCAGTGTGCAGCCGTTCTTTAATACGTGTATTCATTTCATCCGCAGCCTGACGCCCGAAAGCCAGCAGAAGTATTTGCTCAGGAATTGCTTCCTGACGACGCAACAACCAGCCAGCACGCGCCACCAGCACGGATGTTTTACCGCTACCGGCACCGGCCAGCACCAGAACGGAGTCCTCACCATTGACCACGGCGCGACACTGACTTTCGTTAAGCGGCGAAACCTCAACGGTATCGAAAAAATCGCGATTATCCGCAATGACCCGATCGGTCCAGGCGAGATTACGTTGCGTGACGCTGCGCTTACCTTGCTCCAGCCAGCGCAGGCAGGTCTGGTAATCATCACGGCAATTGTCAAAATCATTAAGGCGTTCGACGGGCACCGGAACCGCAGAAAAGGCTTCCTGAATATCTTTTTGTACATCGGCTAAATCAGCTCGTTTGAACCATTTATCCTGCTGCTCAATCTGCGTGATTTTTTCGATTTGTCCGTGCAATACCCCCGCGCTAACCCCGCTCATTTCCTGACTCCAGGTCTGCCAGATATTAAGGAGGTACTGATAAAACCGCTGAGTTTCCTGCCATTCGGTACCATGAAGACGGACGACTTTCTGTTCCGGCAATTCAAATTCCAGCTCACCCCAGACAATGCCGCGCTTACAGCGGATCTGTATAAGCTGATTAAAAGGGATCAGGTAGTGATGTTTATCGCCACTGACTTCAACGCCCGCATTAAGCAGACGCACCCGGTTGTACGGATGCTGCGCCAGATGTTTCCCGAATGAGGTCGATTTCAATTCCATATCATCACACCGTATTTTCTCTAAAATTCCTGACGGAAAGGTAATGTTTATAATTTTACATGCAAGTGTATTTAAGAGTTTACCTTTGATAAGCGCAGGCGATCCACGTTCCAAAACAGGGTAGAATAAGAGGTATGTTTCCTTTTGGGAAACATGAATTCCTTTAACTTTTCATATCTTCGGGAAGAGCAGACATGCGCACAGTTCTCAATATTCTCAACTTTGTTTTAGGTGGTTTCTTTACCACTCTCGCCTGGCTATTTGCCACGCTGGTGAGCATCGTACTGATCTTTACCCTGCCCCTCACCCGCTCTTGCTGGGAGATCACCCGTCTGTCTTTGATGCCATTTGGCAACGAAGCCGTACATGTTGATGAATTGTATCCTGAAAAACGCAATGCGCTGATGTCCGGCGGTGGTACTCTGTTGAATATATTCTGGTTTATTTTCTTCGGCTGGTGGTTATGCTTGTCCCACATCATGGCGGGTATCGCTCAATGTATCAGTATTATCGGCATTCCGGTGGGCATCGCGAATTTTAAAATCGCCGTTATCGCACTGTGGCCGGTCGGACGCCGGGTGGTTTCCGTCGAGCTCGCCAGACAAGTTCGTGAAGCGAATGCCAGCCGTCTGATGAAAGATGGACGCATTCGCTGATTTTCATCATTTTTGATTTTTAAGGTGGGGTTTTTTAGTGCTTTCGATTGCACCGGGCTTAAGGCGTTACGCCTATAACAGCAATGTTCTTTATCACATCAGGATTTTCATTGCTCTGGCAGGCGCGGCCGCCGTTCCATGGTGGCTGGGTGAGATTACGCTGACCATTCCCCTGACGCTCGGTGTCGTCGCCGCCGCGCTGGCTGATCTTGACGATCGTCTTGCCGGCAGGCTGCGCAATTTGCTGATTACGCTGGTATGCTTTTTTATCGCTTCAGCGTCAATCGAATTACTTTTCCCCTATCCCTGGCTATTTGCGCCGGGACTGATGCTTTCCACCTGCGGGTTTATTCTGCTAGGCGCACTCGGCCAGCGTTATGCCACTATTGCTTTTGGCGCGCTGCTGATCGCCATCTATACCATGCTTGGTACGAGCATGTACCACATCTGGTATCAGCAACCACTGCTCCTGCTGGCCGGTGCCATCTGGTATAACCTGCTGACGCTGGCGGGGCATATTATCTTTCCCATCCGGCCATTGCAGGATCAGATTTCACGCTGCTTCACACAACTCGCGGCGTATCTGGAAGCCAAAGCGACCTTGTTCGACCCCGATCAGGAAGACAATAATCAGCAACTGGTTGAGCTGGCGATGGCTAACGGACAGCTGGTTTCCACGCTTAATCAGACTAAAAATACGCTGCAAACCCGTCTGAAGGGTGACCGTGGTCAGAAAGGGACACGCAGAACTCTGCATTATTATTTCGTGGTGCAGGATATTCACGAACGCGCCAGTTCATCACATGTGAAGTATCTAAAGCTGAGTGAACAATTCCATCACAGTGACATTCTGTTCCGTTTCCAGCGGCTGATGAGTATGCAAGCCCGGGCCTGTTTGCAGCTGTCACAATGCATTTTATATCGTCAGAAATATCAGCATAACAGCCAATTTGAGCGGGCGTTTGCGCGGCTGGAAGAAGCATTGAAACGTCTGGAATCTCAGGGCGAGCATCGTGAAATGTTGCAGGCGTTGCGCCATCTTTTACGCAATCTGCACGCCATTGATGCACAACTGGCCAATATTGAATCCGAACAGTCACTGCCTGAGAATAATGAAACCGGGAAAAACACGTTTGCCGAAGATCGCCTGACGGGAGTTGATGATATCTGGCTGCGTATATCGCGGCACTTCACGCCGCAGTCAGTATTATTCCGCCATGCGGTGCGTATGTCAGTCGTTCTGTTTGTCGGTTACGTGTTTCTTCAGGTCAGTGGTTTACATCATGGCTACTGGATATTGCTCACCAGTTTGTTTGTCTGTCAGCCGAACTACAGCGCCACACGCCGCAGGCTGGCGTTAAGGATTATCGGCACTCTTGCCGGTATCGCGCTGGGTATTCCGATACTGTACTTCGTGCCTTCGATTGACGGACAAATGATCCTGATCGTTATCAGCGGTTTATTATTCTTCGCCTTTCGCACTGTGCAATATGCGCAGGCAACGATGTTTATTACCCTGCTGGTGTTGTTGTGTTTCAACTTGCTGGGAGAGGGTTTTGAAATCGCCATACCCCGCGTCATCGATACGCTGATTGGGTGTGGTATTGCCTGGGCGGCAGTGACATTTATCTGGCCGGACTGGAAATTCAGGCAAATCGACCGCGTTGTCAGCAAAACTTTCGATGCCAACTGCCGCTACCTTGACGCAATTTTGGTGCAATACCATCAGGGAAAAGACAACAGTCTCGATTATCGTCTGGCACGCCGTGATGCGCATAACTGTGATGCGGAACTGGCGTCAGTTGTTTCGAATATGAGTTCGGAGAAGAATAACGACACAACGACCGTGGATGCCGCATTCCGCTTGCTGTGCCTCAACCATACGATGCTGAGCTATATTTCTGCGCTCGGCGCACATCGTGAAAAGCTTGAAGATGCTGAAACCCTGAGCTTGCTGGATGATGCAGTGTGCTGCGTGGACGGGGCTCTGCACCATCTGCCTGCTGAATCCGGGCGTATTCAGCAGGCTCTTGAAAATCTCAGTGCCCGCATTCAGATGAGAACCACGGATTCGGACAGTAAAGAACAGCTTGTATTGCAACAAATTGGATTACTGGTGGCTCATTTACCTGAACTCACCAGTCTTAACAGTAAAATCCTGCCTGCTCATAACCCGGTCTGACGACCCGCAGCCGTCATGTGCTGCGGGTTAGTGCGTCATCGGATACTTTTCTTGCTGATGGTTGAACCAGTGAGTTAAAAACTCTCTGGACGCCGTTGGCAAGGCTGCTTCATGAAACCCCAAAATTGCGCCTTCCAGTGCCATCAGCAAATTAATGCCCAAATTCTTTTTTTTTATTGCACACAATTTCAGGTATGCCCCGCACGCACCTTGCATCCGAAGGTCCCCCGAATTTTCGATACCGACTTGCCACAGCATCCGCTCAAGAGCCAGCGAGAGATTGGGTAAGTCTTTCAAACGCGATGCTTCACTGTTTTTCTTTGCTTCAATTTCACGACGCATCCCTTTGATAGAAACTCTCGCCAGTCTCAGCAAAATATGGGGATCACTCCATTGCTCATGACTGACTTTGAAATAGCGTAAATGCACATCCATCCCGCGCTTGCGGTAGATCAGACGTTCCATTTTTTTCCGGCAAAAGTGACCTTCTGTATCATCATTCGCCCTCAGGAATAATTCTCCGTCAGACACCAGACCAAACATGGCTCGATCGGCCGATAAACTGAATCCGCCAAACTGCGTTCGCGAGCGTATATTGCCCAGTGGGGCAAACAGTTCCAGACATTCAAGTACTCTTTTTTTTGATTTATTTATCATTGCGTTATCCTTTTCACATTCATTCCTGACTTCCAATTTGAATTACCAGAACCGCTAAATGCAAAATACGCAATGTCGTGAGTGGCAACAAACATAAAATGCAGTTGCAGTGTGTTGCCTTCAAAATTTGCGAGATGTCTTGGAAAAATTGGGTTGATCTTTGCCCATCGCCAGAGTACTGTACATCCATACAGTAACTCACTGGGGTACATCTCTATGCGAACTCAACACCATACAAATCATCATTTTAGTCAGCTTGCTTTGCCCGTTTCCCGTGCACAGGTAAATACGTCTGCATCCTTGAATAATGGTCTGATCACTGAGTTCGTCTATAGTGCGAGCCAACCTGCTTTTGCCCAGTTACTGCTGCCTCTGCTGCAACATCTCGGTATGCAATCACGGTGGTTGTTGTGGCTGACACCACAACAAAAATTGAGCCGTCACTGGTTATCAGAGTCCGGGCTACCGGTGGATAAAATGGTTCAGGTGAATCAGATCACTGCGATGTCTACTGTCGATGCGATGGAAAAAGCATTGCAAACGGGTAACTACAGTGTCGTGCTTGGATGGTTGCCAGATTTGAATGATGCAGAGAGGGAAAGATTACAAATTGCTGCCCGTCAGGGGGGAGCTTACGGCTTCATCATGAAGCCAACAAATGATCAGAATTCAGCTAGTGGACATCACTCAACAGTAAAAATTCACTCTTCTGTATACCATTAGTTCAAAATAGGAATGTTCCTACGAAAATAATGGGGAACTTAGTGATTTGTGCTGCGAAAGCTCCGGAACCCAGTAAAAACGGGCTTCCTGAATGTAGATTGTCTTCGAAAATTGTCAGTAATTGGTCAAAGCCGTTAAGAAATGTGTACGTTTTTCCCTTTTTTTCCACGGTGTTAACACATCAAGCTTGTAAGTTTCGCGCCACGTTGTAGACTTTACAACGCCAAGGTTGCTCAATAATGCCAACGTAAAGTGGCAAGTTCTGAAATGAAGCAATAATCTTGGCGTAAGGATTTTAACCAAGGGCTTAAAAAGCTTAAAGCTCAATTGCCTATTTGGATGATAACGAGGCGCAAAATGAAAAAGACAGCTATCGCATTAGCAGTGGCACTGGCAGGTTTCGCTACCGTAGCGCAAGCCGCCCCTAAAGATAACACCTGGTATACCGGTGGTAAATTGGGCTGGTCCCAATACCATGACACTGGTTTCGCAAATGCTTACAACGGTATCGGCAACGGCCCTACCCACGAGAGCCAACTGGGTGCAGGTGCGTTCTTGGGTTACCAAGCGAACCAATACCTGGGCTTTGAAATGGGATATGACTGGCTTGGCCGTATGCCTTACAAAGGCAGCGAAAACAATGGCGCGTTCAAAGCACAAGGCGTACAGCTGGCTGCTAAACTGAGCTACCCACTGGCTGACGACCTGGACATCTATACCCGTCTGGGTGGTATGGTTTGGCGTGCAGACGCTAAAGGTAACTTCGACAATGGCGCAGCTGGCCGCGTAAGCGATCACGACACCGGTGTTTCTCCACTGGCAGCCGTTGGTCTTGAATACGCTGTGACCAAAAACTGGGCTACCCGTCTGGATTACCAGTGGGTTAACAACATCGGTGACGCTGCTACTGTTGGCGCACGTCCTGATAACGCAATGCTGTCTGTAGGTGTTTCTTACCGTTTCGGTCAAGAAGAAGCTGCTCCAGTTGTTGCTCCGGCACCAGCACCAGCTCCAGTTGTTGAGACTAAGAAATTCACTCTGAAATCTGACGTTCTCTTCAACTTCAACAAAGCAACTCTGAAACCAGAAGGCCAACAGGCTCTGGATCAGCTGTACAGCCAGTTGAGCTCAATCGATCCTAAAGACGGTTCTGTTATCGTTCTGGGTTACACCGACCGTATCGGTTCAGAACAATACAACCAGAAACTGTCTGAGCAACGTGCTCAGAGCGTAGTAGATTACCTGGTATCTAAAGGTATCCCTGCTAACAAGATCTCTGCACAAGGCCAGGGTAAATCTAACCCAGTTACCGGTTCTACCTGTGACTCCGTTAAAGGCCGTGCTGCTCTGATCGACTGCCTGGCACCAGACCGTCGTGTAGAAATCGAAGTTAAAGGCTACAAAGATACTGTTACTCAGCCACAGGCTTAATAACACTCTTTAGCTTTTGCTACAGATATCAAAAACCCCGCCTCGGCGGGGTTTTTTTATGTCTTCAGTCAGTGAAGTGAAATGTTTCTTCTCATGAAAAGTCAGTGAAATGCCTTCTGATGAGAAAGTCTGTGAAGAATTCGGGGAGGGAAGAAGAGAGACTCAGCTCTCTTTTTTACCGAGGATTTGTTCCAGATCTTCTTTAAGTGAAGACATCTGATTTGCGTACTTCTCTTTACGTTCCGCATCTTCAAGCAACTGAATGATCGTATCAGACAATGTTGCTCCGCGCCTTTGCGCCAGTCCAGCCAGTCGCTGCCAGACAAGAAATTCCAGGTCAATGGACTTCTTACGCGTATGCTGATGTTCAGCATTAAAATGACGCTTACGGCGGGCACGGATGGTTTGTTTTAGCCGATTTTCCAGCGACGGATTCATATTATTAACGATCCAATCCGTCACCTTAACAGGCTCGTTTTCCAGCCTGAGAAGTTGATTCACGGATTCTTCAGCAGCGCTGTTTTCCAAATGACGAGTAATCCGCTCACCTTCCCGGTGTTTTTTCACCAGATACTTCCATTTCCAACCGCTTTCGAGATTTTCCAGTTGCTGATATTTCATCGTGAACTCTTCGGTGACCACGTAACTTTACTAAGCATAACAGCTTTAATTCAATTTTCACCCCAAATAAACCCGCTTATTTTGCCTGTTTTTTAAGCACCCGTTCAGCAATGTGCGCTAAGAGCATTTGTGCTGCGACTCTCATTGTATGCAGCCGGATTTATTCTTGTATAATCGCTCTTTCCCTTTTTATAGAAAACAGCTAACACATTGACCAATAACCGACTTGACTGGCAGCTTTTACTGCCCGATACCGCGCCTTACGAGGCAATTTTTGCAACGGCTTCCCAGTTAGCCCCTGTCGATTTCGCAGGCACTCAGCCCCGGCTGGAAAATGGTTTAACGCTGTTTTGTCATCCCCGTTCGCGTGCGCGTTTTATGACGCTCAAAGCGCAGGAAAATCGCGAGTACCTGTCACGCATCGCTGATGTAGTCAGCAGCCTGCTGCCGGAACAAACTGAAGTTATTGGCAACCGCTATCATATTGACGGTAATAAGGTGACGCTGCTGGCGGCTAAATCTTCAGAAGATACCTTCGCTGCAAGCTTTACCTGCCAGTACCGCGAATGGATTGAGCCGGAACAATTGTTTGGCTGTGTTCGCCTGTTTAAGGATCAGATTCAACTCGAACCGGGTCTGGTTCATCAGGTCAATGGCGGTGTTTTAGTGCTGTCTATCCGCACACTCATCGCTCAGCCACTGATGTGGTTGCGACTTAAGCAAATGATCACTGAAGGCCAGTATCACTGGGTATCTCCGGATGAGACAAAACCGTTGCCAGTGACGGTTCCTCCGATGCCGCTGGATCTGCGTCTGATTCTGGTAGGAGATCGCTTGTCGCTGGGCGACCTCAGCGATATGGAACCGGAGCTGATGGATTCTGCCATCTATGGCGAATTTGAAGCGGACCTGCCACTGACCGAAGAAAGTGACATGGAAACCTGGTGTGGTTACGTTAACACGCTGGCCGATGAGCTTGAGATCCCGCGTCTGGCTGCCGATGCCTGGCCTGAGTTTCTGAAAATTGCCATCCGCCACAGCACCGATCAGGGAAGCCTGACGCTCGATCCTGTCTGGATAAATGCCCAGCTAAGCGAAGCCGCGCTTTATAATGAAGATGAGTTGCTCGGTGCCAAATCTCTTGAAGCGGCCGCGAATGCACGTGCATGGCGCGAAAGCTACCTGCAGGAACGTATGCAGGACGAAATTGAGCTTGGGCAAATCCGTATTGAAACCGAAGGTGAAGTCGTCGGGCAGATTAACGGCCTTTCCGTGCTGGAATATCCGGGTCATCCGCGCGCTTTAGGTGAACCTTCGCGTATTAGTTGTGTCGTACACACCGGCGACGGCGAATTTACCGACGTTGAACGCAAAGCTGAATTAGGCGGTAATCTGCATGCCAAAGGCATGATGATTATGCAGGCCTTTTTGATTTCCGAGTTAGAACTCGACCAGCCTCTGCCCTTCTCCGCTTCGATTGTGTTTGAGCAGTCTTACGGAGAAGTGGACGGCGACAGCGCATCTCTCGCTGAACTCTGCGCACTCATCAGTGCGTTGTCGATGCAGCCGATTAACCAGCAAATTGCGGTCACCGGCTCTGTCGATCAGTTTGGGAATGTGCAACCCATTGGTGGCGTGAATGAGAAAATCGAAGGTTTCTTCGAAGTTTGTCAGCGTCGCGGTTTGACCGGTAAGCAAGGGGTCATTCTGCCAACCAGCAACGTGCGTAATCTTTGCCTGCATCCGCAGGTTGTAGACGCCGTTCGCGAAGGCCAGTTTCACTTATGGGCAGTTGATAACGCAGCCGAAGCGCTGCCTATCCTGACCGGACTGATTTACACAAACGAAGAAGAAGCTGAAGAAGAGCGTCCGAGCCTGCTGGGATTAATTCAGCAGCGTATTGCGCTGGTCACATCGCAAGGTGGCCCTCGCTACCCGTGGCCTCTTCGCTGGTTGAACTGGTTCAGCCGCAGCTGATCGGAGTTGTTCGGCTTACAGCTGTAAGCTAAGCTTCGCCCTTCATTAAAATAAGGCTTACATAGAACATGGTAGATAAACGCGATTCCTATACGAAAGAAGACCTCGTAGCTTCTGGCCGCAGTGAACTGTTTGGCGCTGGCGGTCCTCCATTACCATCAGGCAATATGCTGATGATGGATCGCATCGTTAAGATGCAAGAAGATGGCGGCACCCATGGCAAAGGTTATGTTGAAGCTGAGTTAGATATCAATCCTGACCTGTGGTTCTTCGGCTGTCACTTTATTGGTGATCCGGTTATGCCAGGCTGTCTGGGTCTGGACGCAATGTGGCAGTTAGTCGGTTTCTATCTGGGCTGGCTCGGTGGCGAAGGCAAAGGCCGCGCACTGGGTGTAGGTGAAGTTAAATTCACCGGTCAGGTGTTGCCAACTGCAAAACTGGTTACATACCGCCTGAATTTCAAACGTGTTATCAACCGTAAACTGATCATGGGCGTCGCTGATGGTGAAGTTCTGGTTGATGGTGTGGTGATTTACACCGCAACTGACCTGAAAGTCGGTCTGTTCAAAGACGCCGCTGCTTTCTAAGAAAGCCGCATTGCTGAGTCTGATAAAACGGTGAGCCTGATGGCTCGCCGTTTTTTATGCGCATTTTTCAGCGCAGATGATATTAATGATGTTTATTACAAACAAAAACCTCCGCGCGCAGCGGAGGTTGTTCCTTATTCTGACAGGGGAGCCGCTTAAGCGGTAACGGCCCTGTCCTCCATGGCTTGTCGCCAACCCCCGAGCCAGTGTGATCGGGCATCTAATGATTGGTACGGACAAATCTCTTTTGAGCGTCCGCCAATACCTGCTTGATATCCACGTGATTGTGCCCGTTCCAGGCGATCGCGTTTTTGTCTCTTCATGCCTTATATCCCTCATTATTCAGGTCAGGTGGAAAGAAAACAGTGGCCCGCTTCTGCGTCCACACCTAACAAATAGCTGCTATCGGCAGAGAGGTCAATGCGCAAAATTCACGCCAATGTCATATTTGTGAGTTATATTATTAGATTGCGCGCGAGATAATCGTGCTGATAAAACCCTCATCTGGCTGATCACCATAAAAAAATCCCGGCTTCTGAAAAGTCAGAAACCGGGATTTTTTACGTTTTACTTAAAAAATATTAAGCTTAAAAAATAGTCATCTTATTTGTGAGGCAATCTGGCCTGCTTCTTGCTGCCATCCGGCAGCCAGCGTTTTCACCAGCGCATCATAGCCATCTTCGTTCTGTTTCAGGTTCAGCGTAAAGTCTCGCTGGATCATCTGCCCGCTGCGGCTAAGCGTCCAGCTTCCGCTGATAACTACCCTGCCATCATAACGACCATGGAATGCGGTCACATTCACGTTCAGCACATCCTGATCATCCGAACTGACAGCCTGGGTGGAAACCAGATACCCCGGCAAGTCTCGGCGCAGGTATGTCACCAGTGATTGCTGAAGTTGCTGATCCAGCGGACTGGCCCAGAGATTATTCTGGGTCAGCGTGTACTGCACATCATTGGTCTGATAAACCAGTCCGTTACCTGACAAGTAATCCGCCACACTGACCCTTTCCACCCACAGGTGACGTTGGGTAGTCATGCCTGATGACATTGCGCTGCCCGTTGCCGGGGCGCTGTTAAGCACCGGCAACTGGTAGTAAGTTTTCTGATCACTGCTGCTACAGGCAGTCAGGAATAATGCTAAGACGACAGGTATCCATTTCATCATTATTTGGCCTTCTTCGGCTGAGGATCATCTTGCCCTGGGGCGGCGAAAATCAGTGCATTACTTTTCTGGTTCAGCGTTTTCAATACCGGTTGCAGTTCACGCAGGGTCTTATCCAGACTTTGCATGTCATTCACCATATGTCCGTAAGCCGGAGAACCAGGCTGGAAGCCTTTCAGGCTGCGGTTAAGCTGAATCAACGTCTGCTGCATATCCTGTGGCAGATTTTTCATTTCCTTGCTGCTGACAATGGCATTCAGAGACTCTATGGTCCGCTGCGTCGCTTTCATCGTCCTCTGACTTTCCGCCAGTGTGCTGGTGGCTTCACGCATCATCGGTTCGACCGGCAGATTGTTGATCTTATCGAGCGTGGTCATCAGTTTCTGTTGGATCTGCGCAAACCCGCCGCTCACCGTCGGCAACAGTTTTTGCCCGTCTATTTCCAGCGGCCCTTTCCACGGTTTTTCATTCGGATAGAAATCCAGATCAATATACATCGCGCCCGTTAACAGGTTGGCAGATTTCATCGAAGCACGCAGGCCATGAGCGATACCGTCACGGATATGCTCTTCGATATTAAAGTTACTGCCCAGCAACTGAGCAAAGCGGTCTGGTTCAATGCGGATCAGAACCGGAATACGGTAATCATCCGACATCTGCTGTTTCACCACATTCATCGGATAAGGCACTACGGCCACAGTCCCCAGACGGATGCCACGGAATTCAACTGGCGCGCCAGGTTGCAGGCCGCGAATAGAATCCGAGAAGAACATCACGTAATCCATGTGACGGGTATACAGCGATTCCTGAATGCTTTTCTGATCGTCGAAGAGCTTATAACTGTCACCATCTTTGGCTTCGTTGCCCTGCGTCCAGCCATTCGGAATATCAAAGCTGACACCACCGCTAAATAACGTAGTCAGTGAACCCATTTCGACACGCATACCGGCGGCAGACATATCGAAGTTCACACCGCTGTCTTTCCAGAAACGAACGTTGTCAGTTACCAGTGTGTCGTAAGGTGCCCGGATAAACAGCTGATATTTGATGTTGCGCGCTTTCGGATCAAAGTGACTGGTTTCCACTGTACCTACCTGGAAACCTCTGAATAGCACCGGATCACCCGGATTCAGCTGGCCCGAACGTTCACTTTCCAGACTCACGCGGATACCTTTGGCATCAGGGGAAGCCAGCGGGGGTGAATCATCCAGTTTATATTCTGATTTTTCTGCGCCTTTATTGCCCGGCTGCAACTGAATATACGCACCCGACAATAACGTGCCCAAACCGGAAATACCTTCACGTCCGATTTGCGGTTTTACCACCCAGAATACAGAGTCGTCACGGAGCATTTTTTCCATGCCGGTATTCAGGCGCGCTTTGATAATGACCTGTTGCAGATCTTCGCTCAGGGTCACGCTTTCCACCTTACCGACATCGACGTTACGGCTTTTGATGGTGGTCTTTCCACCCTCGATGCCTTCAGCCGAGGTGGTGATTAACGTCACTTCCGGGCCCTGATGGCTATAGTGGTAAAACAGTATCCAGGCGCCGATCAGTGCCGTAACAATCGGCACAATCCACACCGGCGACCAGCGTTTAATCTTTTCTACTTTGGCAGTTCCATCGTGCTCTGCCATATTATTTCCCGCCATCTTGTGGCTCCTTTGCAGACTTCATTACAGCGCGATCCCAAATGAGCCTTGGGTCAAACGTCATTGCAGCGAACATAGTGAGAATGACAACACTGGCAAAAAGCAGTGCGCCAATGTCCGGATAAATACTCATCAGTTGTCCCATCCTTACCAGAGCCGAAAGCACCGCAATAACGAACACGTCAATCATTGACCAGCGGCCAACAAATTCCACGACTTCATAAATCACGTGCAATCTTTCCCTGTCGATTTCCTTATTACTGTTTGCATCCCAGCATAACCAGCCAATCGCAATCATTTTCATCGTCGGCACCATGATACTGGCAATCAAAATCACCATAGCCACAGGATAAGAACCTTCACTCCACAGCAACACCACACCAGCCATAATGGTGGATGGCATCGGTGTGCCAAGTACCTGAGTAATCATGATCGGCAACAGATTGGCGGGGATATACAAAAAAATAGACGTAATGAGAAGTGCCATCGTCCATTGCAAACTGTTTTTGCGGCGCGCATGGCCGGATGTATCACAACGCCCGCACTGTTTTTGATCAACCGGCAAAATAGCCATACAACAATGGCATGAACGTAATCCCTGTGACAGTCCGCTCTCACCGACACGGAGCGGCATTTCCAGCTTCGGTGCAGGAGCAACCTGCTGCCAGATCCAGTAACGGTCAGTACACTGAAAAGCCCTGAGCTGTAAAATACAGAACAGCACGAAGGGATAGAAACTGGTGCCGACACCGACATCACCATAAGCCATCAGCTTCACGAAGCTGACCAGAACACCTGCGAGGAAAATCTCGACCATGCACCAGGCCTTCAGGCGAAAATAGTTACGGGCAATGCTGATTTGCCAGTGGCTGGGTATCGATGTCCCCTGGCAAAGTATGATGATGAAAATCATGCCTAACGCAGGCATTAGTTGAACCAGAATCATAAACAGCGACGCCATGCTGGCGTAGTCGTCAGAAACTAAAACCTGGGGAATTTGAATCAGCGTGACTTCGCTTCCCAGGCCGGCAACTTTCATGTTCACGAAAGGGAAAAGGTTAGACAACAGCAGCATGAATAATGCGCTGACAGCATAGGCAATAGGGCGGCGACGCGGCTCTTTCCAGCGCGACGTCAGCGTCGTATGGCAACGCGGGCATTTTGCTTTTTGCCCGACAGCAATCTCAGGGATTGCCACCAGCAAATCGCATTGGGGGCATAAAATGTGCGGATCGTGGACATGAGAACACACAAGCCAACTCCTCAATTGCGGAACGTGCAATAGCATGTGCCGCAGGAACAATCCTTCATTCCACGGCACATGACGGGGCAGTGTTAGCCGTTTTTCTGCGCTTCCAGCGCTTCCCAACGTTCAAACGCCTGCTCTAACTCCTGCTCTGCGGCGGCTAAAGCGGTGATAACCTGCTGAGTTTCTTCATGAGGAAGTGTGAAGAAATTCGCATCACTCATTTGCTGTTGCAGCGCTTCAATTTTTTCTTCCAGCGTGCTGATTTGCGCAGGCAATTGTTCAAGCTCGCGTTGTTGATTATAGCTGAGCTTATTCGCCGTGCGTTTTGCCGGTTCTGCTTTAGGTTGAGCTGCTGGTTTATTTTCGGTGACGACCGCCTGACGGATTGGCTTCTGGTTACGGCGCTGATGCTGTGCGTCATGGTAACCGCCAACATAACTGTTGATCACGCCGTTGCCTTCATAAATCCAGCATTCGGTTGCTGAGTTATCAACAAATTCACGGTCATGGCTCACCAGCATTACCGTGCCCTGATAGCTGTCGATCATCTCTTCCAGCAGCTCGAGTGTTTCCACATCCAGGTCGTTGGTCGGTTCATCGAGGATCAGCAGGTTGCTGGGACGCAGGAACAATTTTGCCAGCAGCAGACGGTTACGTTCGCCGCCTGACAGCGCTTTTACCGGCGTCATTGCACGTTTTGGATGGAACAGGAAGTCCTGCAGGTAGCCCAGCACGTGACGAGCACGACCGTTAACCATCACTTCCTGCTTACCTTCAGCAAGGTTATCCATCACGGTACGTTCAGGATCCAGCTCAGCACGGTGCTGGTCGAAATACGCGACTTCCAGTTTGGTACCGCAGTGAACGCGACCGCTGTCTGCCTTAATCTGACTCAACATCAGTTTCAGTAACGTCGTTTTACCACAGCCGTTCGGGCCTATCAGTGCAATTTTGTCGCCACGCATAACCTGCGAAGAGAAATTGCTGACCAGTTGTTTACCGGCGATGCTGTAGTTAACGTCTTCCATTTCAAAGACAATCTTGCCGGAGCTTGCAGCTTCAACCACCTGCATTTTGGCGGTGCCCATCACTTCGCGGCGATCGGAACGTTCTTTACGCAGGGCTTTCAGGGCGCGTACGCGGCCTTCGTTACGGGTACGGCGGGCTTTGATACCCTGACGGATCCACACTTCTTCCTGCGCCAGTTTTTTATCGAACTCAGCATTTTGCAGCTCTTCAACGCGCAACGCTTCTTCTTTCGCCAGCAGATACGCTTCGTAATTACCCGGATAGGACACCAGTTTGCCGCGATCAAGATCGACAATGCGGGTCGCCATATTGCGGATGAAAGAACGGTCATGGGAAATGAAGATAATGCTGCCCTGGAATTCTTTCAAGAAATCTTCCAGCCACGCGATACTTTCGATATCCAGGTGGTTCGTCGGTTCGTCGAGCAGCAGAATGTGCGGCGCGCTGACCAGCGCACGGCCCAGCGCCGCTTTACGCAGCCAGCCACCGGACAGGGATTTAAGCTCTGTATCGGCATCCAAACCCAGTTTCAGTAATACTTCGTTGATACGGCTGTCGAGCTGCCACAGGCCCTGATGATCGAGAATTTCCATCACCTGAGCCAGTTTGTTCATGTTCTTTTCGCTCGGGTCAGTTTCAACCAGATGCGAAATCGCGTGATACGCTTTCAGGTGTTCAGCCTGCTCGAATACGCCTTCGGAGACGAAATCAAACACCGTACCTTCGACGTTGCGTGGCGGATCCTGTTCCAGACGCGCGACAATCAAATCCTGCTCATACACGATACGGCCGTCATCAAGCGGCACTTCGCGGTTCAGGATTTTCATCAGCGTCGATTTACCGGCGCCGTTACGGCCAACAAGACAGACGCGCTCATTTGGCTCGATGTGTAATTCGGTGTTATCCAACAGCGGCGAGTCACTGAATGACAGCCAGGCACCTGACATACTAATTAACGACATAAACTTTATTTTTCCTCGCCGGCATGGGACAGCAGCCAGCAGTTATGAATCTGACGATTACGGGCGAAATCCTGTGACAGGGTTTGGCTGGTGATTTCTTTCGCGCTCAGCCCCAGCTTGCTCAATCCATCGAGATCCATCTGGAAGCCGCGCTTGTTGTTGGAGAACATAATGGTGCCGTTGCGACGTAAAATGCGTTTCAGATCTTTCATCAGAGCCAGATGATCACGCTGTACGTCAAAACTTTCGGCCATACGTTTAGAGTTGGAGAACGTCGGCGGATCGATAAAGATCACATCGAACTGTTCGTCGCACATCCCGAGATAAGACAGACAATCTGCCTGGATCAGGCGATGCTGACGGCCGGTCAGACCGTTAGCGCGCAGGTTCTTTTCCGCCCATTCCAGATAGGTGCGAGACATATCTACCGTGGTAGTGCTGCGCGCGCCGCCCAGACCTGCATGAACACTGGCGGTGCCGGTGTAAGCAAACAGGTTGAGGAAGTCTTTACCCTTACTCATTTCACCGAGCATTTTACGGGCGATACGGTGGTCAAGGAACAAACCGGTATCAAGATAATCCGTCAGATTGACCCACAGCTTCGCGTTGAATTCTTCAACCAGCAGGAACTCGCCTTTTTGCGCCAGCTTCTCGTACTGACTGGTGCCCTTCTGGCGCTCACGGGTTTTCAGGATCAACTGGCTGGATGAAATATCCAGCACCGACAGGGTGGCATTGATCACGTCAAACAAGCGCTGACGTGCTTTTTGTGCATCCACAGTTTTTGGCGGCGCATATTCCTGCACGACCACTTTGCTGCCGTAGCGGTCAACCGCCACGTTGTAATCTGGCAAATCGGCGTCATACAGGCGGTAGCATTCAATGCCCTGCTGTTTAGCCCATTTTTCCAGTTTTTTGACGTTCTTACGCAGGCGGTTTGCATAATCTTCCGCCATTTGCGTCCCGGCAGCACCGGTCGGGTTTTCAGCCAGCTGGTAGTTTTTCTGCACACATTCCAGCGGACCGTTTTTAGCTTTGAACTGGCGCTCAGCGCGCAATTGCAGGCAGCTCAGCAATTCCGGTGACGCACTGAACAGCGACAACTTCCAGCCACCAAACTTAGTCTTCATGATGCGACCAAGCATGTTGTGCAGCGCAATCAGCGCCGGTTCGCTTTCCAGACGTTCACCGTATGGCGGGTTGCTGATGACCGTACCCACCGGACCTTCCGGCAACGGATTCACCAGTTTACCGACTTCAGCGGCTTCAAAGCTAATCAGCTCCGCCACACCGGCGCGACGGGCGTTGGCACGCGCCATCTCAATGACGCGGCGGTCAATATCAGAACCGAAGAAACGGGACGTGGTTTCCTGCACCGCACGGCGGGTACGAACCTGTGCCTCGGCGGTCAGTTCGCGCCACAGTTCGGCGTCAAATTTGTTCCAGCCGGTAAAGCCCCAGTGCTGGCGATGTAAGCCCGGCGCGCGATCGGCGGCGATCATTGCCGCTTCAATCAGCAAGGTACCGGAACCACACATTGGATCGACCATCGGCGTGCCCGCTTCCCAGCCTGAACGCATCACGATAGCTGCAGCCAGGTTTTCTTTCAGCGGTGCCTGACCGGTCAGATCACGGTAGCCACGCTGATGCAGCCCTTCGCCGCTGAGATCCAGCGCGACGCTGGCGGTATCACGTTGCAGGAAGACGTTTACACGAATATCGGGCTGCTGTTTCGCCACATTCGGACGCTCATCCATTTTGCGGGTAAAGCTGTCGACAATGGCGTCTTTCACTTTCAGCGCGCCGTACTGGCTGTTACGGATTTCGTCATTCAGGCCGCTGAAATGCACGGCAAACGTTTTTTCCACGCCAAAAACGGACGGCCAGTCAATCGCCATCACGCCGAGATAAAGATCCAGATCGCTGTGAACTTTGAATTCGTTCAGCGGCAACAAGATGCGCGAAGCCAGACGGCTCCACAATAAGCTACGGTACAGCAGGCGATCGTCACCTTCAAAATGCACCCCTCCCTGCACAACTTTGCAGGCTTGCGCACCCAGCGTTTCCAGTTCGCTTTTTAACAGTTCTTCCAGTCCACGCGCCGTGCTGGCAAACAAAGAGTTCATATCGACATATCACCAAAAATAAAATTGTTGCGCATTATAGCTAATCCCTGCCGCTTGTCATAAAGTCTCTGGTTATTCTTAAGACTTTATACTCTGAGAGGCAGTGTTCAGTGCCCATTCTTTCACGTTTATTTGTTCATCCGGTTAAATCGATGCGCGGCCTGCAAGTTTCGCACTCGCTGGTCACGCCAACAGGGCTGGCTTTCGACCGTCAGTTCATGATAACCGACCCGCAAGGCATGTTTATTACTGCCCGCCAATATCCGAACCTCGTCCTGTTCACCCCGGTTTTGTTACCTGATGGTCTGATGCTGAGTGCGCCGGAAGGCGAAAGTATCAGCGTCAGATTTCGTGATTTCGCAGGCGTTGATTCGCCGACGGAAGTCTGGGGCAATCAGTTTACCTCACTCATCGCGCCGGAACCGGTAAATCGCTGGTTAAGTGGTTATTTAAAACGTGATGTGCAGCTGCGCTGGGTCGGTGACGAACCCACCCGCCGGGTGAAAAAGCATCCCGAAGTGCCGCTGTCGTTCGCCGACGGGTTCCCGTACCTGCTGATTAACGAAGCGTCAATGCAGGATTTGCAGCGCCGCTGTCCGGGCGGTGTCAGGGTTGAACAGTTCCGCCCCAATATTGTGGTCAGTGGTGCTGAGGCTTACGCAGAAGACAGCTGGCAGACCATCCGCATCGGAGAAGTCATTTTCGATCTGGTGAAGCCGTGCAGCCGCTGCATTTTTACTACGGTCAGCATCGAAAAAGGCCGTAAGCACCCGCGTGGCGAACCTCTGAAAACGTTGCAAGGTTACCGTACTGCCAGCGATGGCGACGTCGATTTCGGTCAGAACATGATTGCCCGTAACAACGGTGTGATCCGCGCGGGTGACAGCGTTCAGGTGCTGGCGACCAAACCACCCCGCCCTTACAGCGCAGGCGACGTCGTCGAAAATGTCGAAGCGCCAAAAAGTACCGCTCAGGAAGTCCGCATTAATTACCAGGGCACGGAGTTTACCGGCAACAATCAGCAGATTTTGCTCGAACAACTGGAGTTGCAGGGATTACGTATCCCCTATTCCTGCCGTGCGGGAATTTGCGGTGCGTGCAGAATGACATTAAAAGAAGGAAATGTTGCGCCACTGAAAGAAAGTGCTGTGGGGAAAGACGGAACGATTCTGTCGTGCAGTTGCATACCGGCAACGGATATCGTGCTCGGCTAAAATATCCCGCAATTACCCAAATCTGCAATTACCCAAAATAGTTCGGGTTGCAAAAAGTCGGCAAGAGAAGGGATCCCGATGAGCTTACACAGTTAAGTGATTCGGGCGACTGAGCGCATCCAGCGCATCTGCAACTTGAAATATGAAGGGTAATTTACACTGCCTGATCGTAGACATCGCTGTCGACTCTGAACGCCGCTGGCATTAACCGGTCATGCATCACTTTAATGGCATCACCGAGCACCATACCGCGCCCTGCCACTGTCAGCCGCTCCTGCGCCAGCAGGCACAGGCTGGCGTTATCACCGGATTCTACCACCAGCAATGTCGCCTGTTCGCCACTGTCCATCACCTGCACCTGAGCAAGCTGACCATTCTCTGGCTGGAAAGGACGCATCTGCTGACTAAAATGCCAGCTCTTTGGCATCAGCGGTTTTAAAAAACGGAAAGCGACTAAGGCATTTAAAACTAATTCCGCACGTTGTTCAGCAGCCAGACGAATATGTTTGCACTGTTCTTCATAATCGAAATACAAAGCCGCATCATCGACACAGAATGACATATTTCCAAATGCATCAGGAGTTAACATTTTAGCCGGGAAACGGGAACGAAAAATCATGCCATTGGCGAGATCCAACATAAGCCGATCATGCTCTGCATCGAAGTACCAACGCCAATTATCATCTGGTTTGATTTTCATTTCGTCATCCTGTTTGCCCTCATGCCCTCTGCCTGACTTCATTTCCGGCTAATCTGTGAGAATAGATTTTTTTGCGATGAAGTGATATCAGACAAATCCTGAGCCTGAATTACGGTCAGTGGACAAAATATAGACGAGCCGGGTTGATAAATAAACCCCTGACTCGCCTAAAGGATGAAAAATATTAGATGTGGTTAACAATATCTTTGATTAAACCCGGGCCTTTGAAGATAAAGCCGGAATAGATTTGAATTAATGACGCACCGGCCGCCATTTTTTCACGCGCGGCAGTTAATGAATCGATCCCGCCGACGCCAATAATTGGCAGACGTCCTTGCAATTCATTCGACAACATACGAATAATTTCTGTACTGCGCAGTTGCACCGGACGCCCGCTCAGGCCACCAACCTGCTCACAATAATTCAGCCCCTGAACCAGTTTACGATCGAGCGTGGTATTGGTGGCGATAACGCCGTCCATATTATGACGTACCAGACTGTCCGCTATTTGGATCAATTCTTCTTCAGAAAGATCCGGCGCGATCTTCACGGCAACCGGCACATATTTCTGGTGACGCTGCTGAAGTTCAAGCTGCTTATTCTTGATCGCCGCCAGTAAATCATCCAGCGCCTCACCGTATTGCAGTGAACGTAAGCCAGGGGTATTTGGCGATGAAATATTCACCGCGATATAACCGGCATACGGATATACCTTATCCATACAGGTCAGATAATCGTCAGCGCCGTGCTCAACAGGCGTGTCTTTATTCTTGCCAATATTAATCCCCAGAATGCCGCCAAAATGTGATTTTTTGACATTATTCACCAGATTATCCACGCCATGGTTATTAAAGCCCATGCGGTTAATCAGGCCTTCAGCTTCAACGATGCGGAATAAACGCGGCTTATCATTACCCGCCTGCGCACGCGGTGTCACCGTGCCGACTTCAATAAATCCAAAGCCCATTGCGCCGAGTGCATCAATACATTCGCCGTCTTTATCCAGGCCTGCGGCCAGTCCCAAAGGGTTCTTAAAGGATAATCCCATGCAGTTTACCGGTTTGGTTGGCACTGACTGGCGGATCAGGAATTCAAAAGGGGTGCCGGAAATGCGGCTCAACTGACGAAAGGTTAACTCGTGGGCGCGCTCTGGATCGAGCTGAAACAGTGCTTTCCTGACAAGAGGATAATACATGGAAACTCCTGGATTCCCGGTGGCTAGACGGGGCGGTATTATTGACTAAGCGCGGGACAATTGGAAATGATAACCGGCATATTGGGCAAATAATTGCTTCGCTGCGCAAACGATTACTTTTTAGTTACCTTTAATTCACTTTTCCTTCTTAACCTGTCTCCGCGTCAACACGCCATCTAAAGCGCTTTATGTGATTTGAAACTTTCCATAGCCAAAATTGAGATTTCCGCTCTGCCGCCTTCCCCTGCTAGGTTTACTTCACTTCGTTAATAAAAATGATAGTTCTATAACAGATTGTTATAAGGAATAAGTGAATGCGCGTAATCACACTGGCCGGCAGCCCCCGACAACCTTCCCGCTCCTCTTCCCTGCTGGCGCTCAGCCATCAGTGGCTGGCGAGCCGGGGCGTCGAAGTCTTTACCTACAATATTCAGGATTTTTCGGCTGATGATTTGTTATTTGCCAATTTTGCCAGCCCTCAGTTGAAGCAACTGAACGCTGAACTGGCAAGCGCAGATGGTCTGATTGTCGCCACGCCGGTGTACAAGGCGTCTTTTTCAGGTGCGCTGAAAACTCTGCTGGATTTACTGCCCGAGCGCGCTCTCGACCACAAAGTCGTTTTGCCACTGGCGACGGCCGGATCGATCGGCCACATGCTGGCCGTCGATTATGCGCTGAAACCTGTGCTGGCCTCGCTGAAAGCGCAGGAAGTTTTACAGGGTGTTTTCGCCGATGACAGTCTGATCACTGATTATCAGACGTTCCCGGCCAGGCTGGATCCGGCGCTGGAAGAACGTCTGACCGAATCGCTGGAAAACTTCTATCTGGCACTGAGCCGCCGCCGTCCGCAAATTCCGTCTGTCACTTCCCTTTCCGCGCAAGCCCTGCGCGTCTGAAATTAAAAGGAATTAATCATGCCTTCGTCTTTCTCTTTATTACGTCGGTTGCCCGTCGTCGCCGGACTGGTCACCAGCCTGATATTCGGCGCCACAGCGTCAGCACAGGAAAAAGATCCTGCGCAATTACGCATCGCTTATCAGAAAGGATCCGTCGGACTGGTGCTGGCCAAATCTCATCAGCTGCTGGAAAAACGTTTCCCGGACACCAAAATCAGCTGGGTGGAATTTCCCGCTGGTCCGCAGATCCTTGAAGCCCTGAACGTCGGCAGTATTGATTTGGGCGGTACCGGCGATTTACCGCCACTGTTTGCACAAGCGGCCGGGGCGGATCTTCTTTATATCGGTTCAGAACCACCGAAACCAAAAGCGGAAGTGATTCTGGTCGACAGTAACAGCCCGATCAAAACCGTGGCAGATCTCAAAGGCCATAAAGTCGCATTCCAGAAAGGCTCCAGTTCACACAACTTATTGCTTCGTGCCCTGCAACAGGCAGGTCTTAAATTCAGTGATATCCAGCCGGTCTATCTGACACCTGCCGACGCGCGCGCCGCGTTTCAGCAGCATGACGTCGATGCCTGGGCTATCTGGGATCCGTACTACTCCGCCGCAGAAGTTCAGGGTGATGTTCGCGTGCTGACCGACGGCTCGACGCTGCATCAGACCGGTTCCTTCTATCTTGCGCCGAAAAAATATACCGAGGCCAATCCTCAGTTCATCAGTCAGGTACTGGATGTGTTAACGCAGGCGAATGCGCTGACCAAAACTGACCGCGAACAAAGTATCAAACTGCTTTCTCAGTCGATGGGATTACCGGAAAAAGTGGTCGCCTCTTATCTGGATCATTTGCCGGATATGCCAATCACTCCGGTCAATGCCGAGACGGAAAAGCGCCAGCAGCAAACCGCCGACCTGTTTTATCAGAACCACATTTTGCCAAAGCCGGTTGAAATCAAAGACCGCATTTGGAAACCGGCTGTACAGGCCAACTGAACCCTAATTTAGCCGCCGCTGAGCGGTCATGAATCAAAAAACTTTGAGAGGAACATACTATGAGTCTGAACGTATTCTGGTTTTTACCCACCCATGGCGATGGTCGTTATTTAGGAACTGAAGAAGGTGCCCGTGTGGTAGACCACGGTTATCTCCAGCAGATTGCTCAGGCCGCGGACCGCTTAGGTTTCGGCGGTGTACTGCTGCCGACCGGCCGTTCATGCGAAGACTCATGGCTCGTCGCGGCTTCTCTGATTTCTGTCACGCAACGCCTGAAATTCCTGGTGGCGCTGCGCCCGGGGATTATCTCCCCGACACTGGCCGCCCGTCAGGCGGCGACACTCGACCGGCTTTCCGGCGGTCGTGCGCTGTTTAATCTGGTGACCGGCGGTGATCCGTCTGAACTGGCAGCGGAAGGTTTACATCTCAACCATAAAGAACGGTATGAAGCTTCAGCAGAATTTACCCGTATCTGGCGCCGCGTACTTGAAGGCGAAACGGTTGATTACGAAGGAAAACATATTCAGGTAAAAGGCGCGAGCCTGATGCATCCGCCGGTTCAGTACCCTCGCCCGCCGCTGTATTTCGGCGGATCTTCCGACGAAGCGCAGGATCTGGCTGCCGAGCAGGTGGAACTGTATCTGACCTGGGGTGAACCTCCGGCGTTAGTGAAAGAGAAAATTGAGCAAGTGCGTGCCAAAGCTGCCGCGAAAGGCCGCACAGTGCGTTTCGGTATTCGTCTGCACGTGATTGTGCGTGAAACCAACGAAGAAGCCTGGCGCGCCGCCGACAAACTGATCGCCAACGTGGATGACGAAACTATTCAGCGCGCACAGGCCGCTTTCGCCAAAACCGATTCCGTCGGTCAGCACCGCATGGCAGCGTTGCACGGCGGCGACCGCAACAAGCTGGAAATCTATCCGAATCTCTGGGCCGGTATCGGTCTGGTGCGTACCGGCGCAGGAACGGCGCTGGTCGGCGATGGCCCGACTGTCGCTGCGCGTATGCAGGAATATGCGGATCTGGGCATCGACACCTTCATTTTCTCCGGTTATCCGCATCTGGAAGAAGCGTACCGCGTCAGCGAATTACTGTTCCCGCATCTGGATCTGGCCAAACCGGAAGATGACAACACTGTGAAGAAAGCCATTTTGCCGCGCGGTGAACTGGTCGCTCATGACTTTGCGAACAAACGCACCGCCAGCCAGCATTAAGGAGAACGCAGATGACAACGACACAACGCTGGCTGAACCGCTTGGCTCCGTGGATTGTGCCGGTGGTACTCATTGGCGGCTGGCAGCTGGCGGTGGAAGCCGGCTGGCTATCCAACCGAATTCTGCCGGCACCGAGCGCCGTGGTGGAAGCCTTCTGGACACTGGCGAAAAGCGGTGACCTGTGGCAAAACCTGAAAATCAGTACCTTCCGCGCGTTGATTGGCTTCGCCATCGGCGGCAGTCTTGGGTTGCTGCTCGGTTTTATCACCGGGCTTTCCCGCTGGGGCGAGCGTCTGCTGGACAGTTCGCTGCAAATGCTGCGTAACATTCCGCATCTCGCGCTGATCCCGCTGGTGATTCTGTGGTTTGGCATTGACGAATCTGCCAAGATTTTCCTGGTGGCACTGGGAACGTTGTTCCCGATTTATCTCAATACTTATCACGGTATTCGCAACATTGACCGCGGCCTGCTTGAGATGTCGCGTAGCTACGGACTTTCCGGTTTCCCGCTGTTTATTCAGGTGGTGTTACCGGGTGCGTTGCCGTCGATAATGGTCGGCGTGCGCTTCGCGCTGGGGTTCATGTGGCTGACGCTGATTGTGGCGGAAACCATATCCGCAAACTCCGGGATTGGTTATCTGGCAATGAACGCCCGCGAGTTTTTACAAACTGACGTCGTGGTTGTCGCCATCGTGCTGTACGCCATTCTTGGCAAACTGGCCGATGTTCTTGCCCGCCTGCTGGAAAGTGTCTGGCTGCGCTGGCACCCTGCTTATCAGAAAAAACAAGGAGATGCCGCATGAGCGCACCCGCACGCATTCCGCAAGGCACGCCGGTGACTCTCTCCGGCATCACGAAAAAATACGGCAACCGCGCCGTGCTGAACGATATTAATCTGCGCATTCCGCCCGGCCAGTTTGTGGCAGTCGTCGGTCGCAGCGGTTGTGGCAAAAGCACCCTGCTGCGTTTACTGGCCGGGCTGGAGAAAACCACGCAGGGCGAGCTGCTCAGCGCCAGCGCCCCGCTGAGTCAGGTACGCGACGACACGCGACTTATGTTTCAGGATGACCGCCTGCTGCCATGGAAAAAGGTCATTGATAACGTCGGTCTGGGTCTGAAAGGCAAATGGCGTGAAGCCGCACTGGCTGCGCTGGAAGAAGTCGGCCTGGCGGATCGTGCCGATGACTGGCCTTCTGCATTATCCGGCGGACAGAAACAACGCGTGGCACTGGCACGTGCATTAATTCATCGCCCGCGTCTGTTATTGCTTGATGAACCGCTGGGCGCGCTGGATGCCCTGACGCGCATCGAGATGCAAAGTCTGATCGAACGTTTGTGGCAGCAGCACGATTTCACGGTTCTGCTGGTGACGCATGATGTCAGCGAAGCCGTGACCGTGGCTGACCGGGTGATCCTGATAGATCAGGGACAGATTGGTATGGATTTGACGGTTGACCTGCCGCGTCCGCGCCGTAAAGGTTCTGCGCGACTGGCGGAGCTGGAAGCTGAAGTGCTGGAATGTGTACTGACGCCACAGCCGTTGCAAAATGTGGCTCAGGAAGCGAAGCGCGCACAAAACTGATTTCATCTTTCAGAGAATTAAAAACGTAAAAAGGGCGATGTCTCCATCGCCCTTTTTTATTGCCGCTAGTTGCTGTTACAAGCGATTACGCCTCTAACGCTTTGGTAATTTTCTCGAACAAATCACCGGACAGATTTTCCAGCCCTTTCAGCTGTTCCAGCGCCTGACGCATCAGCGCCTGACGGTTCTGGTCATAGCGTTTCAGGCGGATCAGCGGCTCAATCATGCGCGCTGCAACCTGCGGGTTACGGGTGTTGAGATCTGTCAGCATTTCAGTCAGGAACTGATAACCGCTGCCGTCTGCCGCGTGGAATGCAGAAGGATTGGCAGAGGCAAATGCGCCGACTAATGAACGGACGCGGTTCGGGTTGCCCATGCTGAATGAACGGTGGTTCAGCAGTGAACGGACTTTCTGCAACACATCGGCTGCCGGGCTGGTCGCCTGCTGGATAAACCATTTATCCATGACCAGACCGTCGTGATGCCAGCGTTCGTCATAGGCCGCCATCAGCGATTCACGGCAAGGCAGCTGCGAGGAAACCGCCGCAGACATCGCTGCCAGAGAATCCGTCATGTTATCTGCCTGTTCAAATTGCGCCTTAACAAGCTGATCGGCCAGCGTCACATCGGCAAAAGCCAGATAATGCAGGCAGGTGTTACGCAGCGAACGTTTACCGATATCTTCATGCACGACACGGTACGCTGGCAGACGGTTAGCGTTGTAAACCGCCAGGAATTCATCGGCCATTTCGGTCGCCAGACAACGGGTAATCGCATCGTGAACGGCACTGATCGCTTCCGGATCGATAGTTTCGAACAGTTCAGCGATTTCGTTCTCAGATGGCAGAGTCAGGATCTGCGCCGCCAGTGCCGGATCGATATTCTCATCCAGCAATACCGCCCGGAACGCATCCGCCACATGCAGCGGCAGAGACAACGGTTGTTTCTGCTGATGACGCGCCACGTTCAGCTTGATGTAAATTGCCAGCAAACTTTGCGCCGCATCCCAGCGGGCGAAATCGTTACGCGCGTATTTCATCAGGAAAGTCAGCTGATGATCGCCCCATGTGTAATCGAGTTTCACCGGTGCGGAGAATTCACGTAATAAAGAAGGCACCGGCTGATATTCCACGTCGTCAAACACGAACGTTTGCTCAGTTTCGGTCACGTTCAGCACGTTGCTGACTGTCTGACCGTTTTGTTTCAGCGCAATCACGTTGCCCTGCGGGTCATACAGTTCGATATCCAGCGGAATGTGAAGTGGCAGCTTTTCAGTCTGATCAGGCGTCGCCGGTGTTTTCTGGCTGACAGTCAGAGTGTATTGCTGTTTTTCCACATCATAGTCGTCGCGCACGGTCAGCACTGGCGTACCGGACTGGCTGTACCAGCGGCGGAACAGTGACAGATCCACGTTTGACGCGTCTTCCATCGCCTGCACAAAGTCGTCACAGGTCGCGGCGCTGCCGTCATGACGCTCAAAGTACAATTGCATCCCGGCCTGGAATTTCTCTTCGCCGAGCAAAGTGTGCAGCATACGGATGACTTCTGAACCTTTCTCATACACCGTCAGGGTGTAGAAGTTGTTCATCTCAATGACTTTTTCCGGACGGATCGGGTGCGCCATCGGGCTGGCATCTTCAGAGAACTGTGCGCCACGCATCACGCGGACGTTATCGATACGGTTAACTGAACGCGATCCCAGATCAGAACTAAATTCCTGATCACGGAAAACGGTCAGGCCTTCTTTCAGGCTCAGCTGGAACCAGTCGCGGCAGGTCACGCGGTTACCGGTCCAGTTATGGAAGTATTCGTGGCCGATCACCGCTTCGATACCTAGATAATCTTTGTCCGTGGCAGTTTCGGCTTTCGCCAGCACGTATTTGGAGTTAAAGACGTTCAGGCCTTTGTTTTCCATCGCGCCCATGTTGAAGAAATCAACGGCAACGATCATAAAGATGTCGAGGTCGTATTCCAGATTGAAGCGGGTTTCGTCCCATTTCATGGATTGCTTGAGGGATTCCATCGCCCAACCGGCGCGATCCAGATTGCCGCGATCGACGAACAGTTCCAGCGCCACATCACGACCTGAGCGGGTTTTGAAGGAATCACGCAGGACATCGAAATCACCGGCGACCAGCGCAAACAGGTAGCAAGGTTTCGGGAACGGGTCTTCCCATTTGATCCAGTGCTTACCGCCTTCCAGTTCACCCTGATCAATACGGTTACCGTTGGACAGCAAAAAAGGATAACGGGCTTTGTCCGCCACAATGCGGGTGGTGAAACGCGCCAGAACGTCCGGGCGATCCAGATAATAGGTAATGTGGCGGAAACCTTCAGCTTCGCACTGGGTACACAGCGCTTCACCGGAAAGATACAACCCTTCCAATGCGGTATTTTTTGCAGGGTGAATTTCGTTAACAATCGCCAGTTCAAACGCTTCCGGCAGGCCGGTAACTTCCAGCACACCTTCTTTTAACTGATATTTCGGCCAGTCCTGACCGTTAATTTTCAGGCTGATCAGCGTCAGATCTTCACCGTTGAGCACCAGCGGCGCGCCTTCGGCACCTTGTCGTTTAATCTGACTGACAGCAGTCACGATGGTTTTCTGTGCATCAAGCTCAAAATTAAGGTCGATATCCGTGATGGTATAGTCCGGCGCACGATAGTCATGGCGGAACTTGGCTTGTGGCAGTTGAGTCATAAAAAACCTTTTGGCGTTTTCATTGTTTATGGTGATGACGTATATATAAACTCTACCACAGGCATCTGGAAATCCCAGATTGTTGCCAACTTGTAAGTGCGACAGGCCACGTTTTGTTCAAAATGGGTGCGTCATAGTGGGAAATCAGAGATATGAGTCAACTGATAAAGTAGCTTAACCAGAGATTCACAATCACAAGGAATAATAATGAGTCAGCAAAGGGATTTCGAGTTTGTTGTTGCCATTGTTCAGGATTTTGTCTCACAAAAGCAGATCAAGAACCGTCTACAAATGATTATCAACGAATCTATCAAAGACTGGGAAAAATGGCTGCAACTCGAGTTGGAGTATTTCCTTCGAACCCGTGAGAACGTATCTGAAGTGAAGCGGGAAGCCAATTATGTTTGTGACCTGCGTCGACGCTCAGAACAATTTTCTATGTTTATTGATTTGAAATTTCGCAGAAAATATACCTCGGTTAATACTTTCATCATGGTCGAACTCAAATGTGCACTCAGCGGCAGCGATTTGATCAAAAAAATGGAGCGTGACATTGATAAGGTTGATTCGATGTTGCGCAGTGGGGACGATGGCCGTTCCTTTTGGTGTGTCGGCTTTTATACGGCGATGAAAGAAAACAATGGCTTAACAACCAGGAACATGAAAACCGATGCCATGCTGAAAGAATACGACACACCGACTTATCATGACATGGTCAAAATTTCCCCGAACCAATATATTGGCTGTGTGATTTTCTAAGCCAGCATGAGGCCACCTGTTTACTATCGTGAACAAACGAAGCGGAATACACACACAAAAATCGGGGTAAAAACGCCCCGATTTTTCTTTTTTGAATGTCAGGTAGATTAAATTTATGTAATCAATTTGTGCTTTTTTTAAACCGTAAAATCGCCTGTTTGCCCATATTCTCTATGTTTAAGCACAATTAAGCCTCGACCACCCGCAGACAATTATGATGTGATGAGGGTTCTTTGACAGGATAATACGGTATACTTCACAGACTTTGCTGTTTTATCCAGAACGTTTTTTTTACGGAACGGTTGTTTGTGTTCAAACACTCAGTTTCTGACGAGGATGCTGTAAGCGCGCTATGACTCCATACGCCTCCCCGATTTTGACTTCGCTGTTAGATACCGATGCCTACAAGCTTCATATGCAGCAAGCGGTTTACCATCGCTATCGCAATATTAGCGTGGTAGCCGAGTTCCGTTGCCGCGGCGATGAACTGCTGGGTGAATATGCCAGCGAGATTCGTGAGCAAATCCAGATGATGAGCCAGCTGGCCCTCACAAATGATGAGTTCACTTATCTCTCCGGCCTGCCCTTCTTTAAACACGACTATCTGAACTGGCTGAAGGCGTTCCGCTACAATCCAGAACACGTCACCGTTTCCGATCGCAACGGGCATTTGCACGTGCGTATTGAAGGGCCGTGGCGTCAAGTGATCATGTGGGAAGTGCCGCTGCTGGCGGTGATCAGCGAAGTGGTGCATCGTCACCGTTCGCCGCAAGTCACCGCGCAAATGGCCGTAGATCAGTTGCGTAAAAATCTTGCCAGTTTTAAAGAACAGGCCGCAGATATCGACCTCTCTGCCTTCCGTCTGATGGATTTCGGCACACGCCGTCGTTTCTCGGGCGAAGTTCAGGAAGCCATTGTCAGTACGCTGAAAAATGAATTCCCTTATCTGGTCGGCACCAGCAATTACGATGTAGCACATAAATTGCAGCTGACACCGGTCGGGACTCAGGCTCATGAATGGTTCCAGGCGCATCAGCAAATCAGTCCGGTTCTGGCAAACAGCCAGCGTGCTGCGTTACAGGCCTGGCTGGATGAATATCCTGACCAGCTTGGCATTGCACTGACCGACTGCATTACGATGGATGCTTTCCTGCGTGATTTCGGCAGCAAATTCGCCAATGCCTATCAGGGGCTACGCCATGACTCCGGCGATCCGTTTGAATGGGGCGAAAAAGCCATTGCGCACTATCAGGCGCTGGGAATCGATCCGATGACCAAAACGCTGGTATTTTCCGATAACCTGGATCTGGATAAAGCGCTGCATCTTTATCGCCATTTCCATCAGCGTATCAATCTGGTGTTTGGGATTGGTACGCGTCTGACTTGTAATATTCCCGGCGTTAAGCCTCTGAATATTGTAATTAAATTGGTTCAGTGCGACGGTAAACCGGTCGCCAAGTTGTCTGACAGTCCGGGCAAAACCATTTGTCAGGACAAAGCCTTCGTGAAAGCGCTTCGGAAAGCCTTTGATTTACCGCTGGTTAAAAAAGCATCCTGAGTGTCAGTAAAGCGCCGGAAGTCACTCCGGCGCTTTATCGGAATTTTCTTTCCCAACTTTCTTTCCTTACTTTCTTTCCTTTATATAGATGCAATTTCATTCCGCTCGGCTTTTATTCGTTGTATCAATATTTCGTGTTATTCCTGTCAATTGTCCCTTAATTCTTCTTCACCAACGGTGATTTCTGCTTGTGTCCTGAGAAAGGCTAAGTAACATAGCAAAATCCCTTTTTACAGGGTGTCCAATATTTCTTAGCCAACATATATAAAGAAAGAGAGAAATCTATGAGCGTTGTGCCTGTAGTCGACGTACTGCAAGGCCGTGCTGCGGTTGACAGTGAAGTCACCGTACGCGGTTGGGTACGTACCCGGAGAGATTCTAAAGCTGGTATCTCATTCGTCGCCGTTTATGACGGCTCCTGCTTTAATCCTTTACAGGCCGTCATCAATAATTCTCTGCCCAATTATCAGGAAGACGTCCTGCGTCTGACGACGGGTTGTTCAGTAGAAGTGACCGGTACTGTTGTCGCATCTCCTGGCGAAGGCCAGAGTTTCGAACTGCAGGCAACCGCTGTTAAAGTTGTTGGCTGGGTGGATGACCCTGATACCTACCCGATGGCGGCAAAACGCCACAGTATCGAATACCTGCGTGAGGTGGCTCACCTTCGCCCGCGCACCAACCTGATTGGCGCCGTTGCCCGTGTGCGCAACACCCTGTCTCAGGCGATTCACCGTTTCTATCATGAAAACGGCTACTTCTGGGTGTCCACTCCGCTGATCACCGCTTCCGATACCGAAGGTGCAGGTGAAATGTTCCGCGTTTCTACGTTGGATCTGCAAAACCTGCCGCGTACCGACAAAGGCGAAATCGACTTCAGCGAAGACTTTTTCGGTAAAGAAGCGTTCCTTACCGTTTCCGGTCAGCTTAACGGTGAAACCTATGCATGTGCGCTGTCCAAGGTTTATACCTTCGGCCCGACCTTCCGCGCAGAAAACTCAAATACCAGCCGTCACCTTGCTGAGTTCTGGATGGTTGAACCGGAAGTGGCTTTTGCTACGCTGGATGACATCGCGTCACTGGCTGAAAACATGCTTAAATATGTTTTCAAAGCCGTTTTAGACGAACGTGCAGACGATATGGCCTTTTTTGCCGATCGCGTAGACAAAGATGCTGTTGCGCGCCTTGAGCGATTTGTAACATCCGATTTCGCGCAAGTGGATTACACCGATGCTGTAGAAATCCTAATGAATTGTGGCCAGAAATTTGAAAACCCGGTTTCCTGGGGTGTTGATCTTTCTTCTGAACACGAACGTTACCTGGCTGAGCAGCATTTCAAAGCGCCTGTTGTGGTCAAAAACTACCCTAAAGATATCAAAGCCTTCTACATGCGAATGAACGATGATGGCAAAACTGTTGCCGCAATGGACGTTCTTGCGCCAGGTATTGGTGAGATTATCGGGGGTTCTCAGCGTGAAGAACGTCTGGATGTATTGGACGCGCGAATGGCTGAAATGGGTCTGAATAAAGAAGATTATTGGTGGTATCGCGATCTTCGCCGTTACGGCACTGTCCCGCATTCCGGCTTCGGGTTAGGTTTTGAACGTTTAGTTGCTTATGTGACCGGTGTTCAAAACGTTCGTGACGTGATCCCGTTCCCACGTACACCACGTAGTGCAACCTTCTAATTAATTAAACTATTTCTAATTAACAAAATAGTTACAAAACTAAGGCCAGCAATGCTGGCCTTAGTTATTTTGAAAGATAGATCCCTGTCACAAAGTTCCGTAAAATACACATTTTGTAATGCATTTTTTCTGACTGAAACATATTTAGTAATTTAGTAGCATTTTCGCTATGGATTAAGCTTACTACGGATGGAATAGTGCGTTCAGACACAGGAGACACCAAACTTTCACGAATAGTTCCGTAAAGAATTGTTTAAGGCAGTGGCAGGTGTCCAAATAAAACCAATGAGGGTAATAATAATGATGAAGCGCAATATTCTTGCAGTGGTAATCCCTGCTCTGTTAGTTGCTGGTGCAGCTAACGCAGCTGAGATCTATAACAAAGACGGCAACAAACTGGATCTGTACGGTAAAGTTGACGCGCGTCACCAATTCTCTGATAACACCGGTGATGACGGTGATCAGACTTATGTTCGTTTCGGCTTCAAAGGCGAAACTCAAATTACTGACCAACTGACCGGTTACGGCCAGTGGGAATACAACGTTCAGGCTAACCACGCTGAAGGTACTAACATTGACGACAACGGTGTGAGCCGTGGTGGTAATGAAGGCAATAAAACTCGTCTGGGCTTTGCGGGCCTTAAATTTGGCGATGCGGGTTCTTTCGACTACGGTCGTAACTACGGCGTTCTGTACGACGTAGAGGCTTACACTGACCAATTACCTGTATTTGGTGATGACACCTTCTACGGTAATGACAACTTCATGACCGGGCGTTCAAATGGCTTGGCTACTTACCGTAACAGCAACTTCTTTGGTTTGGTTGATGGCCTGAGTTTCGCTGTTCAGTACCAAGGCAAGAATGAGAATGATGGCCGTGATGTTTCAAAACAAAACGGTGACGGGTGGGGTACATCCGCAGCTTATGACATTGGAGCAGGCGTTAGCGTGACAGGTGCTTACTCTTCTTCAAATCGTACTATCACTCAGAAACAAGATGGTAACGGTGATAAAGCCGATGCATATGCATTCGGTGCGAAATACGATGCTAATAACCTGTATCTGGCTGCAATGTACGGTGAAACTCGTAACACAACCGGATATGGTGATGGTCAGGTTGCTAACAAGACTCAGAACATCGAAATCGTAGCACAATACCAGTTCGATTTTGGTCTGCGCCCATCTGTTGCTTACCTGCAATCTAAAGGTAAAGACCTGAACGCAGTTGGTACCGGTTATGCTGGTGGCGATGCAGATTTGGTTAAATATGTTGAAGTTGGTACTTACTACTACTTTAATAAAAACATGTCTACCTACGTTGACTACAAAATCAACCTGCTGGACGACAACAACTACACACGTGCATCTGGTACTTCTACCGATGATACCGTGGGTGTTGGTCTGCAATACCAGTTCTAATATCGCTTAACGATGCGCTTTCGGGCGCATCAAAGTGGATATCAAGGCAGAGCTTCGGCTCTGCCTTTTGCATTTAAACAATTCAAAAAACGAACTTTGCTACCCTCTTACATAAAAAATTTTAATCTCACACGCCTTCTCACAACTCTGCTTTCTTTTTGCCGCAAACGGTTGGCAAACGACAGCGCTGGCGGTACCCTGATGCCCTCTTTCGTCATATCAGGCTATGGAATTTTCCGACATGTTTGAAAAAATCACTGCAGCACCTGCTGACCCTATTCTGGGTCTTACCGATCTTTTCCGCGCTGATGACCGCTCGAATAAAATCAATCTTGGGATTGGTGTTTATAAAGATGAAACGGGTAAAACGCCGGTTTTGGCCAGCGTGAAGAAAGCCGAACAGTTTCTGTTGGAAAATGAAACAACGAAAACCTATCTCAGCATCGACGGATTACCTGATTTTGCACATTGCACGCAGGAACTGCTGTTCGGTAAAGACAGCGCAGTGATTGCAGACAAGCGTGCGCGCACGGCACAAACACCTGGCGGTACCGGTGCCCTGCGCATTGCAGCAGATTTTATTGCGACACAAACCAGCGCCAAACGCGTGTGGGTCAGCAATCCAAGCTGGCCGAACCATAAAGGCGTATTTTCCGCTTCAGGCCTGGAAGTTGCAGAGTACAACTATTACGACGCAGCCAATCACAGTCTTGATTTCGACGGCATGCTGAAAAGCCTGAGCGAAGCTAAAGCCGGTGACGTAGTGTTGTTCCACGGTTGCTGCCACAACCCGACGGGTATCGACCCGACTGAAGAACAATGGGCGAAGCTGGCTGAATTGTCTGTGGCAAACGGCTGGTTACCGCTGTTCGATTTTGCTTATCAGGGTTTTGCTAAGGGTCTGGAAGAAGATGCCGCGGGTCTGCGCCTGTTTGTCGCCAGCCATAAAGAGTTACTGGTCGCCAGTTCTTACTCGAAAAACTTCGGCCTGTATAATGAACGTGTCGGCGCCTGTACGTTAGTCGCCACTGACGCTGAAACCGCCGATCGCGCGTTCAGTCAGATGAAATCGGTTATCCGTGCAAACTACTCTAACCCGCCAGCACACGGCGCAGCGGTTGTAGCTACCATTCTGGGTAACGAAGCCCTGCGCACGCTGTGGGAGCAGGAACTGAGCGATATGCGTCAGCGTATCCACCGTATGCGTCAGTTGTTTGTCAGCACCTTGCAGGAAAAAGGGGCCCAGCAGGATTTCAGCTTTATTATCAATCAGAACGGGATGTTCTCTTTCAGCGGCCTGACCAAAGATCAGGTATTGCGTTTACGGGATGAATTCGGTGTATACGCGGTGAATTCAGGACGTATCAACGTTGCGGGTATCACACTCGACAATATGGCACCACTGTGTGAAGCCATCGTCGCCGTACTGTAATCGTTAAGCACAGCTTCTCGATTAAAAAAGCCCGTCAGGACACTGACGGGCTTTTTGTATTCAGGCAATCAATAATTACCAGACCGGCATTTCATCCTGCAGGAAAGGATTGTTTTTACGCTCGTAACCAAAGTCAGACATCGGGCCATGACCTGGAATAAAGACCATGTCATCACCCAGAGGCAACAGCTTGGTTTTAATCGAGTGGATCAGCGCCTGATGATCACCGCGCGGGAAATCACTTCGCCCTACGCCGCCTTTGAAAATCACGTCACCGGAAACGGCAATACGCGCTTCATCATTGATGAAAACAATATGCCCCGGCGTATGACCCGGGCAATGTAATACGGATAAGATTTGTTCGCCTACGCTCACAGTATCACCTTCTTCGAGCCAGGTATCAGGTGTCAGCGGGTCGCAATGGTCAAGGCCAAACATCTGGCTCTGCGTCGGCAAAGCATCAAGCAGGAACTGATCTTCCTTCTGCGGTCCGATAACAGGCACCTGATAATGTGCGGCCAGTTCAGCGGCGGCACCTACGTGATCAAGATGACCGTGCGTGAGCAAAATTTGAGTAACCAGAACGCCTTTGGCAGACACTTCCTGAATAATACGTGCGGCTTCACCGCCGGGATCGACAATGGCGGCCTGATTAGTCTTTGTACACCAAATCAGAGAGCAGTTCTGGCTGAAGGCCGTGACGGTAATAAGATGGATTTTCATAGGGCTCCACAAAATGGCCTGCACATCGGCAGGCCATTAATTACACACATCACCAGGTCCGTGCGGGGCCGGTATCGATGTGCACAAAGTTACTTCGTGGATAATATCCTACACCACCCATCCGCATTTTTAACGCTGCTTTGCGGATATTGCTCAATTCGATTCCCTGAATATGGAAATCCATCGCCTGTCCGAGCGTGTGGTAACTGTGTTTTGCTACGCCGCTTCCTGGTTCACGCATGCTGTTATTAGTCGCCAGAGAGCGATAGCCGGAAATAAGCTGAACAGGTTTATTGGTGCCGCCGAGCATAACTTGCAGACGATAAAGATGATCGAATAAGGCGGGATCGATAGCTTTAACCTTTTCCGCCCGATAGTCTCTGAACAGATGATTCAATCGAGCCAACTCATCCTTGTTGTAACGCTTTCCATCAAAAAACTCTGTTTTGAGGGTTTCGCCGGTATTTAAGTTATTAACGACTAAAATACGCGGACGAGGAGTGGAAAGAGTAGCGAATGCACGACCCGGAAGGAATGCAATCCCCATAGCGGCACTGCCCAGTGCCAGCCATTTACGGCGATGTTTGTCGATTTCATTCATGAACAGTTTACTATCCGATAAGAGAGTCAAAAAGAAGTGCGATTTTTGCACCGTTTCGAACCTTAACCGCCAAATATCAGCGAGTCAAGCGACCCTGAAACGCAAAACGAGCGTGCCAGTGGCTCACGCTCGTTGTATGGCCAAATACTCTGACCCTTATCAGATTAGTTTTACTGCATTTATTGAAGCAAAATTTCTGCCTGAGGCAAAATTTGTGCTCCGGATCTCACTGTGGAATCATAATTGTAAATATCTGTGCGGAACTGCGGTTTACCATCATCTGCAACCCACGCCGTCAGATAAAACAGTTTTACCGGTATGTGATGTCGTATTGCCACGTAAGTGGTGTTACCGCCCTGCAAAGCAGATGAGATACGGGTGTCATTCCAGCCGGCATCCTGTAACAACATATTCGCCAGTTCAGACGCTTTATTGACCCTCACGCACCCTGAACTCAGCGCACGAATGTCTTTACTGAACAGGTTATGATTTGGCGTGTCATGCAGATAAATTGCATCAGAACTCGGCATATTAAATTTATACCGGCCAAGCGAGTTGCTGACTCCAGGAGCCTGACGGATACGGTAAGGGAAGTGATTAGGGGACACCATTGCCCAGTCGATCATGGAAGGATCGATGACTTCCGCGTCATTGCTCCAGCCTGACAATACCTGATAACCATGCTGCTGGAAGTAGCCCGGATTGTTCATGGCTTTCGGCACAATATCTTCACGCACTAATGTGGTCGGCACATTCCACGGTGGATTCACTACCACATTATTGAGCGCACTACTCATTAACGGAGTCTTACGGCTCGGACGTCCGACAATGACGCGTGAAGACAGAACTTCATTGCCATTGAGATAATAGGTGAGCTGATAGTTTGGAATGTTCACCATAATTCCGGTATTCACATTCCCTGGCAGAATTCGCAAACGCTGAATATTCAGCGCCAGTAAAGTGGCCCTCAGCTGTGGTGAAGCATTCAGCCACTGGCGCGTACGCCCGCCGATAATCCCATCCGCCTCAAGTCCCTGCCATTTCTGAAAACGTTTTACTGCTTCCACTAAATCTGGCGTGTACTGATTATTCGCAACAGCTACAGAAGCAGCCGGTGCCGGCGTTTCAGTGGACTGAACCGAAGGCAGAACATCCTGGACCGACGTCGCAGAAGGACTCACCGCTGGGGTGGCTGGCTGCGCTTTGTCTGCGGTTTCATCCACAGACAAATCATCATTCGCCGCGCTCCCCGGCGTATTCGGGGCTATGGTTTCATCCGTCGGTTTAGGCGCACTGGTTTCCTGCGGCGAGGCCACCATCATGCCCGTTCGGGTGAGGATCTCACGCAGCGCCGGAACATCATCACTGATTTGATCAGGTCGCAAGCTTGCTGAACCGCGCATCGCAGGCCACGGACGGTTGTCCGCCAGCATCGTTTTCAACGCGTCATGCATTTTGGCGTAATAAGGGTGCTGTGGCGTCAGAGTCGACATATAGTGCGCGGTATCACCCTGGCGCACCGCCAGTTGCCACTGATTAATCACTGTCAGCGAAGGTGTGGTCATCTTGTACGGCGTCGTACCGTAAAGCCACTTATCCCCGTTGGCTTCCACGCTGCTGGTAAACTGCAGATAGCCCAGCATCGCATCAGAAAGCACAACGTCGCGTGCCATACCGGTCACCTCCGGGTCAGTCAGCCATTTCACCCATTGGGTAAACTGCGGCTGAATACCGGAAATAGCCAGCTCAGCTAACTGCTGCTGGAATATTTGTATCGTTTCACGATCTTTCCACATCGGCTGCATATGGTTAGCGGCGTAAAGCGACGAGAGAGATGACAGATAGAGAGGCCGGATGCCTCTTGGCATCAATTCTGCCTGCAGCTGGCTCATGCTTTGCACGCTGGATAACGTGGTCTTTCCGACCGGCATAGTGGGAACTGCCGCCCAGGCAGCAAACCACGGAGACAGACCACTCGCCAGCAAACAGCTGGCGACTAAAAACTTGAGAGACCTTTGATTCATTAACATCTTCCCTTGCCTCCCGGTAAAGTGCCCAATTCATTCCCCAAAATTAAGCCAGCAATGTCTGGTTTAAGTATATAAACAGAATTCTTTTTTTGCGCGGTGGCTCAATGAAATGCAGTCCGCGTGTACCTGAAGACTCTAAGCCAGCCGTCAGACGAAATAAAGGTTTCATTGGGTACTTTCCATTCAATGACAATCCATCAGCTCAGATTTCATCCAGTGATTGAGATTATCTTTATCCTCTGATTAATCAGGGAAGAAATTTTCATAGAAATTTTATATAAATTAATCAATTAGCGCTAAGGCAAAAAAAAGCCCCGACATAAGCCGGGGCATGATCATATTCTGAAAATAATCAGGAAACGTCAGCTTCCGTATTGGCCAGTGCAGGAAGTTCTGCGGCAAAACCGCGTAAACCCACCACATGCACATGTTCATTATTGCCAAATACTTTTCGCACCAGTTTATACGTCGTCCCTTTTTCCGGGCTGATGTTTTCTGGCGCAGCGATAATCAGCTGCATTTCGAGACGGTCGCAAAGCTCGAACAGCGTGGCGATGGATTTCGCATCCAGACGCGCGGCTTCATCAAGGAACAGCAGACGACATGGCGAAATATCTTTGCCACGCATACGGCTCGACTCATCTTCCCAGCTCTGAACCACCATCACCAGAATCGACATACCGGTACCGATCGCTTCACCAGTCGACAGCGCGCCACTTTCCGCACGCAGCCAGCCGTCTGAACCACGGTTAACTTCCACTTCCATTTCCAGGTAGTTGCGGTAATCCAGAAGTTCTTCGCCGATGGTTTGTGGCGTACGCTGACCCATATCAATCTGCGGATTCAGACGCTGATACAGTTTGGCCAGCGCTTCCGAGAAGGTCAGACGATTACTGCTGAACAGATCCTGATGCTGTTCCTGCTGTTCAGAAAGAACATCCAGCAGTCCCGCATGTGCTTCACGCACGTTCACGTTCAGACGCACACTTTTTACCTGACCAAACGCCACGGCCTGCAGCCCCTGGTTGAGCTGACGGATACGGTTCTGCTCGCGCTGAATGGTTTTGCGGATGATGTTCGCCACACTTTTAGAACTGATGGCCAGTTGCTGTTCGCGGGCGGTCAGTTCTTCAGTCAGACGTCCCAGCTCGATTTCCATCTGTTCGATGGCTTCGACCGGATCGTCGGTGCGGATAATATCCTGACGAATACGTTCACGCAGATGCTGATACACGGCAATGTAGAACTGGATTTTGCGTTCCGGACGTTTCGGATCTTCTGAAAGACGCAGCACATCGCGCAGATGTTCGTTATCAGACACCGCCAGACGTAGCGCACCCAATGCTTTATCCGACATCGAACGCAGTTCGTCGCCATCCATGTAAGCCAGCTCACGACGGTGCAGACGACGCTCAACGCCGTTATCTTTCACCAGACGCATGACCGCACACCAGCCCGCTTTCGAGGACACCACCTGCTCACGGCTCTGGTGGTAATCGCGCTCAAGCTTACGCAGCTTTTTCTGCAGATTGTCCATTTCTGCTTCGCAGAAGGTGATCTGTTTTTCCAGCTGGTTGCAACGGGCACGGTTAGTGCTCAATGCAGTATGCAGCTCATCACGACGGGTTTTGGCTCGTGCTTCGGCATTCGGATCGGCCTGAACGCCGATATCCTGCAATTCCTGGCTCAGCTCTTTGAGCATATCGCGTTTGGCATCGAACGAACTTTTCAGCGAGGCCAGAACCTGACTGTACTGAGTCAGCTGAGTCTGATGCTGACGCATCTGCTCGCGGGCACGCGTACGTTCCGCTTCCGCATGTTCCAGACGCTGACGTAGTTTGTCGTTCAGGTCGCTGTTTTCATTCAGCATGCCGGCAGAATCGGTATAGCTGAAATGCGCACGACGCTGAACGACTTCAGTCAGCGCAAAAGCCTGCTGCTTCGCCAGACGCTGTGAATGCTGCGCCTGTGCGTAATCTTCTTTCAGTTGCTCATGCTGTTCCGGGTCACTTTGCAGCACTGACACCAGCGGTTCCAGCTTAGCCAGCGAAACACCGTGTTGCTGAATGAAACGGGCAGCATCCTGCGCCTCTTCCATTTCTTCGCGGATTTCTTCCACACGGTCGATCAGCGTTTCATCGCACAGTAAGCCTACGCGCGGCTGCAATTTATTGAGCATACCGATAGCGTCTTTCGCCTGCTCGTATTGCTGACGCTGTTGCTGATTCTGGCCTTCATGTGCATTGATGGCACGTTCCAGTTCGCCACGACGTCCGCTCAGGGTGCGGATTTCTGCTTCCGGATCGGCATCAAACGCAACGGCCAGATGGCTGCCGATGAAACGGCTGAATGCCTGATGCGCACGCTGGATTTTCTGCACGTCAAACGACAAGGTCGCATAACGCTCAGAAAGATTTTCGCGTTCTTTATGCAGAGTTTCGAGACGGTTTTCACGCGCCGCACGACCAAACAACGGTACCTGCGGGAAATGAGAATAACGCCACTGGCGGTCACCGGTTTTCACCAGCACCGCGCCCTGCATTTCTTCCACTTCAAACACGTTGTCATCAAATGACTGCGGATCCCCTTCAATCAGGTAGAGATCTTCAGGACAATCGTCCAGACCGTCCAGCTGATCGCGGATCAGAGACAAATCAGGCACGACAATCGCGTGGCGTGACGGACCATACAACGCGGAGAAGTAAGGCGCATCATCGATGGTAACGTCATCATAAATTTCAGATAACAGTACGCCACCAAAGCGTTCTGCCAGCGCGATCATGCGGGAATCTTCTGCACCGCTTGGCTGACTGAGGCGCGTTATCTGGCCTTCAATGCGACGTTTGCGGGCAGCGACTTCGTCACGCTCAACCGTGGTTTCGCGTTCCGTTTCCAGCAACTGCTGCATGTATTCGGTCACCTGCTGGCTGCTTTCCAGCGGTTCTTTACTTTGTTCACTCAGCTGGCTGAGGGCTTCCTGTGCGGCCAGCCAGACCGGGGCACGGGCGGTCAGCTCGCGAATACGCGACTGAACCTGCTCGAGTTCCTGACGCATTTGCATACGACGTTCACCGGCCTGCGAGACAACGCCCTGCAATTCTTCGATCTGTACTTCCAGCTCACGCTGCATTTCGTCCAGATCTTCCGGATGCACATCCTGACCGGTGCGTTTACAGAATTCCTGCAACTGACGCTCAGCATCCTGCTGTTCACGCAGACGGCCTTCCAGCTCGGACAAACGCATCCGCAGCGGTTCTACGCGTTCCGCCTGATGTTGCTGTGAAGACCAGTCGCGCAGCAATTCACGCGCGGTCTGCCAGGCTTCGCTGCGGCTCACTTCACCGGCGATTTTCACCACCAGCTGATAGGCATTTTCGAACTGATTATGGGCGGCAGACGCCACACTCATTTTCTGTTCCAGCATCAGCAGGATTTCAGTAGCTTCCTGCTCTTTACTCTGGAATGTTTCCAGCCATTCTTCACTGTTCTGAATACTCAGATCAGGGATCTGACAAAGGTCGCGCGCACGCTCAATAGCCTGTAGGGCTTGCTGATATTGGATCGCACGGGTTTGCTGAACGTCCAGCGCCTGCTGGTAATCGGCCAGCTGACTTTTCAGTTCGTCCACTTCCAGCTCAGCCGCTTCCGCACGTGCTTCGTGCTCTGCGTGCAGTTCGCTGGCTTCTGCGACGACTTCGTTCTGCTCTTCGAGACGGTACGTCAGCTCTTCGAGGTCACTTTCGTAACGCTCGATTTTTTCCTGCTGACGCATTGCGGTCTGAACCAGACTCAGATGATCGCTCGCAGCCTGATAATCGGTTTCCAGATCGCTCTGCGAACCGCTCTGCTCAGCCAGCTCACGCGCCATTTCAACATGACGATATTGCTCACTGGAAAGCTGTTTGCGGCTGGTCAGCAAATCATTACGCAGCACCAGCGCACCATCGAGATGAATGCGGCGTTCATTGGCATGACGCATATAGTCGGCGGCCACGTACGACGTTGCTTCCGAAATCAGATGCTTAAACAGGTCGCGGTCAGATTGCGTAACGCGGATCGCTTCCAGCGTCATGCGGTTTTCACGCAGCGCGGCTTCCATATCCTGGAAGGCTTTACGCACACCGCTGTTTTCCGGCAACAGGTAGTCGCGCAGGGAGCGGGTGATGGCGCTGGAGATACCGCCGTAAAGTGATGCTTCGATCAGGCGATAGAATTTACTGCGATCAGACGCTGAACGCAGACGACGCGGGATCACACCCAGATCGAACATCAGCGCATGGTAATCGGTAATCGAGTTGAACTGCTTGAACTGCACGCCTTCCATTGCTTCAACGCGCTCTTTCAGTTCATGCAAAGGCAACACGCGCGCCTGACGTTCGCCAACGGTTTCCGTCAGCATTTCTGTCGGGTTCACCGCAACCGGCAAGCCCTGAATGGTGAAAGGTTTGATATCGACTTTACGGTCACGCCCCGCAACCTGCTGCAGACGAACACCCACGACAATGCGCTGATGACGGGAGTTCACCACATCCAGAACGGAGTAACAGACACCGGCGCGTAATTTACCGTGCAGACCTTTATCACGTGAGCCGGAAGTTGCCCCCGCTTCGGTGGTATTACGAAAATGCAGCAAGGTCAGATCGGGGATCAGCGCCGTGACAAAAGCGGCCATGGTCGTGGATTTACCCGCACCGTTACCACCGGAAAGCGTGGTGACCAGTGAATCGAGGTCAAATGTCCGGGCGAAAAAGCCGTTCCAGTTAACCAGCGTCAGTGAGCGAAATTTACCGCGTTCAATCATTCCTGTTCATCCTCTGCGCTTTCATGCCCTTGCTGCCCTGCCAGCGGTTCGCCGTCTTCATTTTCGTCGTTCAAGGACAACGCGCTGTCGACTGGCATCGCTTCGCCGTCGCGGATCATCCGCAACTGAGCTTCGCGCGCGTCATCGCCGCTGCGGACATCCGCACCAAAGCGAAATACTGCTTCTGTAATACGGAATTTAGTGCTGTCGACGCCCATGAAATACACCATGCCCAGACGGCGCAGGCGGTTCAGTGAAGTGCGGACTTTATCCTGCAACTTCTGGCGATCCAGGTCAGAGCCGGTAGAGCGCTGGTTGACGTATTTCAGCAATTTGCTTTCGTCGGCCAGACTCAGTAATTCATCATAAAGTTCCTGCTGGGTAAAAATCCCCTCATGCGCCAGACGTTCCGGGCTGAGATACAAATAGCAGAGAATTTTTCCGACCATCATGTCCAGCTCAGAGAGCACGGAACGCGGGATAAGCGTGGTGGAGCGCGGACGAAGATAGAAGAAACCTTCCGGGGCCCGGATTAATTCCACGCTGTAGCGGCTGTAAAACAGTTCCATTTCTTCCTGATAGTCCATCAGGAAAGCGTGGTTATCCAGTTCGTCAATGCCAATATGACGGCCAGAACGCAGCTGGCTGTCGAGAGCAGGAAACACTGAATTTGCCAGTGCCTGCGCCAGCTTAGCTGGCATTATGTGTTCAATATTTGTCGATGACATGGGCCTGCACCTTGGCTCCGTAATCATTGATTGCCTGCCATTCGGCATGCAACCCTGAAAAATCTGCTTCAGCCACACCAAGGCGTACCGCCTGGTCGACCACAATTCGCGCGACATCAAAGTGTCGGGCACGCGGATACTGCTTGAGGTATTCGCGCATTACCATGCCCAGATTGAGCGGCGTTTTTTGTTGCTGATAAACCTGTAATGCCTGTTCAATCAATGCCGCAAGTTGTTCGCGGATTTCGTTAAATTCTTCAAACTCGAGATCTGGCGGAAGTTCACCGGTCACTTCTTCGCTGCGCAGTGCCAGCTCTTCGTCACGCATATCCAGCAGACGATCGGCATTGGCAAAGGTGAGCGTCCACGGCTGGTCAAAGTAGTTTTGCACCGACTGACGCAGACGTTGAGCAAATACCCGGTTCTTATCCATGTCGATCGCAGTACGGATAAATTTATGCACATGGCGGTCATAACCAATCCACAGGTCAATGGCCTGCTGACCCCAGCTGGTAATACGATCGAGTTTGTTCTGTAAGTCGAACACCAGTTTATCGACGAAACTCAAATCGAGTTCGACCATGGTGGCGTCCTGAATGCGCATCAGATGCGCCTGCAACAGGTTACCGGCAGCTTCAAGCGTATCCTGTAGTTCACGCAGCGTGCCTGAGGTTTCTGACAGAAGGATTTCACAGCTGGAAATGGCCGCGCGCCAGTCTTTATTCAGCAGTGCAGCAATATCGTCTTTTACGCCCTGCTGCTGTTCGTCCATGATGCGCTGGGTCATGTCGATGCTGTCAAAAATCTCAGCAACGGAATATTTCAGCGGCGCGTAGACATTGCGATGCCAGTGGAAATCATCGCCGCCCTCTTCGGCCGCATCAGCAGCGCGTTTGAGTTCCTGCGCAACAATCGATAACTGCATAGACAACCGCAACGTGGAAAATTCACGCTGGCGGATGTAATAATCTGAAATGCCGATCGCCAGCGGTGTCAGGCGATAAATGGCATTGCCATCCGCCATTTCACTGACAAAACGGTTGAGCAAGCGCTGACGCACCATGTCATTGATGGCGTTATTGGCACGTACGGTAATGGTTTCGTTTGTCTGCTCAAATCCTTTACTGACATGACGAAACGCATCGACCAGTTCACCCTCACTCATTTCCCCGTCAAGGCGCTCGCTGTTTAACGTGGCAATCGCCAGAAGAAAAGCCAGCCGCTCCGTTGGCAGCGAAATTGAGAAATCATTTTTCCGTGCCCAGGCGACCAGTTCGGGTACAGTCTGGGAAAATTCACTCATAATTCGTCCTTCAGAATGGGTTTGTGCGCCATCACATGGATGTAGCGTCCCAAACTAACAAAAGGTTCCTGACGGCAATAACGCTGCTCCAGCGCCAAAAGCTCGTCAAAATCCTGCTTATGTTGTTGTCTGTTTCGCAAATAATCGTGGAACACTCTAACACCGGTCTTACCGCTTATCTGCACTCCCAGTTCTTCCAGCCACTGATAAACCTGCGCAGGTTCCAGCGGATGATCGGGTAACAGGGAGCTTTTTTTGATTTTTGGCACACCGGCTTCAACATGACCAAAGTTGCCGAGGATCATATGCCGCATGACCAGACCGTGGATATTGTAAAACATCAGCGATAATGCGCCACCCGGTGCCAGACAATCGAGCAGCGCGGCCAGTGCCTGACGCGGTTCTGCCAGCCATTCAATGACCGCATGGAACAATATCAGATCAACCGGCTGTTCCAAATGTTCAGCGATGTGCTGAGCCGGACATTGTACAAATTGCATGTTCCCGCTCACACCTTTTTCCACCGCCGCGGCCTCGGCGCGTCGGATCATCTCACCGGAGAGATCGCACAACAAGACCTGATGTCCTAAAGCAGCAAGTTCACAGGCCATTTGCCCTTCACCGCCACCCGCATCAAGAATACGCAATGGTCGCTGAGGCAGCGTTTGTAGCAATTCTTGCAGATCCTGACCCAGCACAGCCTGACGGATACGTCCCTTAGTTGTGCCGTAGATATTGCGCGAAAACTTTTCCGCCATATCGTCGAAGTTACGATCCTGCATGAAGAGATACCTGTTCCTGATGGTGCATTCTGTTAAAGGGTTTATCTGCGCGACCTGCTATTTTGGCACAGGCTGGCATAGAATAAATCATCCTGACGCGGATTCATGCCCGGATGTCGTTTTTTCACCCAAAAGGACCGGTTTCTGATGTTATTTATCCTAAAAAAAACCTTCGGTGGCCTGTTATTACCGCTGCCCTTTATTCTGGTCATCATGGCGGTTGCACTGGTTTTGTTGTGGGTGACCCGCTGGCAAAAAACCGGGAAAGTGTTTTTTTTACTGAGTTGGCTGCTTTTACTGCTGCTGAGTATACAGCCGGTCGCGGACAGTCTTCTGCGCCCGATTGAAACCGGGTATCCGACTTATCAGGTCACGGGGCATACGCCGGTTAAATTTGTGGTGGTTCTGGGTGGCGGTTATACCTATAACCCGGACTGGGCACCGAGTTCTAATCTCATCAGCAACAGTCTGCCACGTGTGACGGAAGGTATCCGTATTTACCGCGCAAATCCGGGATCAAAAATGATTTTTACCGGTGCGCAGGCGATGACAAATCCGGTCAGCAGTGCCGCCGTAGCCGGAAAAGTAGCGCAAAGTTTAGGAGTGCCTGATAGCGATATTATCCTGCTCGATAAACCCAGAGATACGCATCAGGAAGCACAGGAAGTGAAAGCACTGATAGCTGACCAGCCTTTCGTGCTGGTGACGTCAGCAAATCATTTGCCTCGGGCGATGGTGTTTTTCCGGCAGCAGGGATTGCATCCGATCCCCGCACCGGCGAATCAGCTGGCGATCGATTCCCCGCTTAATCCGTGGGAGCGTGCGCTGCCACAGGCCTTGTTCTTATCGCACAGCGAGCGGGCGTGGTATGAAACGTTGGGGCGCTTATGGCAATGGATGACATCACCCGCGCCCGTAACGAAATAGTTAAGTCAGCTCAGTTAAGCCACGGCAGCAGTTGTTGCCGTGCAAAATCGAACTGGCGGCGATCAAGTTTGCCGGTGTGGATCATGTGCGCAACAGACTCCCACACCAGATACATCCAGCGGCGGGCAAGGAAGCTTTCAGAAACCGGCGCTTTTTGCAGATAGCCGAACAGCAACTGCTCGCTCATCCCTTTTTCCCACAGGCGGAACAAATCAAACTCACGTGGTGCCCACAGCACTGGTCCGGGATTGATCATCGCCAGCAACTGATCGCTGCGCGGGTCTTTTAACATACTGCGTAACGACAGATTGCCGTGAACCAGCACCGGTGTGTCGTCAAAATCTTCAAACAGCGCGGGGATACAGGCACGGGAACGAAACAGCAGCGTGCGGTCTTCCGGCGTCAGATCAGGTGCCTGTAAATTCGTTAATGTTGCCCACAGCACTTCTATTCTTTGCGGATACCAGTTTTCCCACCGATTTTCCTGTGTACTGTCGACAGAACCCACGCAGCCGTGACTGTCGATACGGTGCCAGGCCAGCATCGCTTCGACAATTTGCTCCTGCAATATTGTCCAGCGTTCCGGCGTACGCGTCGGGGCTTCTGCGGAAACGCCGCGCAGGCGCTCAATGAGCAGGATTTCCTGATAAGGTTTCTGGTGCGTAGTGACCATGCCGTAGACCGTAGGAACCCGTACCACACCTTCTCTCGCCAGCATCGACAATTTATAGGCTTCCTGTCCGGCGATACCCTGACAAATAAAACTTTTCGCCAGCAAAGGCATGGCGTAACCCTGCTCATCATAAAGGGAGAAAAGATTGGCATAAGGCTGCTCACTCACACATTCCAGTCGGGACAAACGCTCCCCCAACACGATGCTCAATTCGGCTTTTAGCTGTTCCATAACATGTTCGCAGTGACGAAAAAGTTAATGTTTATGATGAAAGCTTCAGTGACGGATTACCCCGTTTCAGATCAAACAAAAACCGGATAATGAGGGCAGAAAAAGGAAGATGTCGCGCAAAACGCAGGGAAAGGTGGAAATGTAGAAACGGAATGCCGGGACATTCCGTCTTATTATTGTTGGCGCGTGGGTTTTATTTATGACCCAGGATTGCGCGCACGCGTTCTAAATCTTCTGCCGTGTCCACACCCACCGACGGAATGGCTTTCGCCACATCAACGTGGATTTTTTCACCGTACCACAGTACCCGCAGCTGTTCGAGCAGTTCGATATGCTCAAGCTGGCTCGGTTCCCATTTTACATACTGGCGGATAAACCCTGCGCGGTAAGCATAAATGCCAATGTGGCGAAGGAAAGTATCCCCGACAGTTTCCTTAGAAACGGCAAAACGCTCACGTTCCCACGGAATGGTTGCACGTGAGAAATACAGCGCATAACCGCGTGCATCGCGAACGACTTTCACAGCATTCGGGTTGAACGCCTCTTCCGCGGTTTCGATAGGCACGGCCAGCGTCGCCATACCGGCTTCACTTTTCGCCAGATTATCGGCCACCTGACGAATGATCACCGGCGGGATCAGGGGCTCGTCACCCTGCACGTTGACGATGATTTCATCATCAGCAAACTGGCATAACTCAATCACTTCAGCCAGACGTTCAGTACCGGACTCATGGTCAGGACGGGTCAGGCAGACTTCGCCACCTGCCGCTTCGACGGCTTTCGCTACATCGGGGTGATCGGTCGCAACAATCACTCTTTTCGCCCCGGACTCGAGGGCGCGCTCCATCACATGCACAACCATCGGTTTACCGTTGATATCCGCCAGCGGCTTACCCGGCAAACGGCTTGACCCAAAACGGGCAGGAATAATGGCAATAAAACTCATGGATGCGTCTCATCAACAGAAAGCGGACGGGCTTCATTTTCTAATAATACAGGGATACCGTCACGGACCGGATAAGCCAGACTGTCTGCCTTACATACCAGTTCCTGTGATTCTTTATTAAAGTAGAGCTTGCCGTTGCAGACAGGGCACGCAACGATTTCAAGTAAACGATGATCCATAAGTTCCTCCCGGAGGCGAATACACTGCATTTTCAGCCAGGTGTAACGCAAAAAACATTGGAATACATAAGACAACGGTCCCAGAGGATAGCATAACCCCTGCTACCCGTTAATCCTCAGTTCGCCCGCAGGAATTTCTTAAAAGTTAATTCAATGTGAATGAAAAATTTCATCATGGAGCGATTGCGTTGCAGATTTAGTGGGAGTACAATTTTTTTGTGATGCAAGTCACACTATCAACCCCACAATAAGAGCTCGAAAATGAAAACCATTAACAAAATCATCGCAATGTTCGCTAACTTCAGTCAATAAGACTGTAGTCACACCTGCAATCATCGTGAAATAACGGCTGCCTGACGCAGCCGTTTCATTTTGCGGGATGACTTTTATGCGAATTAAACCTGCCAGTCAGTACCCCAAAGCGCCATCAGTGTCTCCGGCACATTTCCAGTCAACACGCTTTCCGCTCCCTGCCACTGCGCAAATCGCGTAATTGCACCGTGAACATCCTGCGCACGCCGGGCTGTCATTGTGATCTGCGGTTCAAGATGCAGACTTTTCACTTCCAGAATTTTTTCTTTACGATGCATCTTGGCATCCACACGCCCAATCAGTTCACCTCGCTGTAATATTGGCAGCGTGAAATAGCCATACTGACGTTTTGCCTCCGGCGTATAGCACTCAATCCGGTATTCAAAATTAAACAGCACCGATGCACGTTTGCGATCCCACACCACCGGATCAAAAGGTGAAAGCAGTGTAGTGATGGTTGAGCAAATTCGTGATTCAGTCGCTTGCTGTAACAAAGAAAACTGTTGCTGATGAACGTAAAAAATACCCTCAAGTCCTGTCACTTCGACGGGTGTGATTTCCTTATCAGCCAGCAGTTGTGCAATAACGGCTTTGGTATTCACACGCTTAAGACGGTAGTAGTCAGCCAGCCATTCCGGTTTGAAGATGCCGAGATATTGCGCCGAGCGACGCAGCATCTGGTACTCCGCTACGCCCTGATCAAGGGTCTGGCTGGCATCATCCCAGTCAGGCATTACGCGTTCGGCCAGGTCGTAAACCCGGTGGAAGTTACGCCGTTCAGATACCATCAGTTTTCCCGAGGTGAATAACGTTTCCAGATGCTTTTTGTGAGGCTTCCAGTCCCACCAGCCACTGGCTGATTTTTTATCTGCGGTGAAATCTGCCGAGCGTACGGGACCATTTTCAGCAATATGTCCCAGCAATGCCTGTATATCTGACTGATGTTCATCAAACCAGGCCTGAGAAAACTTCCAGCCCATTCCCTGCGGGTTCAGCATACGGTGGCGTAATAATCCGTAGTCTTCGCTGGGAATAAAACAGGCTTCATGCGCCCAATATTCAAAGATTTTTCCGCCGGAAAGCGCTTCTTCCAGCCATTGCGGAGAATAGTGACCTAAGCGACTGAAGAGAACCAAATAAGGGCTACGTGCCACCACGCTGATAGTGTCGATTTGCAGCAATCCCATGTCACGGATGGCCTGTACAACATCAGCAGCAGACGGTTTTCGGGTAACGGGTTTTAAGAGATTTTGCGCAGATAAATGCAGGGTGCGGGCTGAAGCGAGAGATATAACCGGGTGAGACATATCGGTATCCAGGGCAGCAAGTAAACTGTGGATACCGATAGCATATTTTTACCGGAGCGTAAAATTCAGCTCAACGGGGAACAACAAAAATCAGACTCAGAACGCAATAACATCAGCCGCGGAAGGGCCATGTGCTACGCTGCGATAAGTGGTGAACTCGACCTTCTGGCCAGCGCTGAGTGATTTATTTCCGGTGTTCGCGATGGAAGTGCGCTGAACATAAATTTCAGAAGAACCATCAAGCGGACAAATAAAACCGTAGCCTTTAGCCTGGTTGTACCATTTAACTAAACCCATTTGTAACATCATAATTTCTATCCTTTATTTTGGGCATCCATGAACACACTTTTTTATTATTGTTCGGATGCGTTTGCCCATTTCTAAGTTATTTTTTTATAAAAAACCTCTAATGAGCGAATTATTTAACGATTGTTTTTACTGTTATATTTTTTGTCAGGTATTGAAACCTAACTGACTTCTTCGCACTAAAAACCCGCCATGGGGCGGGCTTTATTCTGCTGATATAAATCACGATTCACGTTGTTTTATATCACCACGTTAGCCTCTTATCAGAGAGCAATAACGTTGGCAGCAGCCGGACCGCGCGGGCTGTCCTGAATGGTGTATTCTACACGCTGGCCTTCAGCCAGAGTTTTGAAACCATCAGTTGCGATTGCAGAAAAATGTACGAATACATCTTTGCCGCCATCAGCTTGCTCAATAAAACCAAAACCTTTGCTTTCATTGAACCACTTAACCTGACCATTTTTCTTAGACATATTTAAAACCTTTTTACTAAATATAAAATCCTGCCATTCGGCAATGTTGGCCAATAGTTCAGACAATTACTTATGGGGAGGACTTAGAAGGTTCGTCTTGGAAGCGGAATCATCGGGAAAGAGATAACGTCTGGGAGGAACTGCTTTACTCTACACTCATACATAAATAGCGCTGCAACACAGGCTGCATGCATTTACTCATAAGTGCTGCCTGATAGCAAGACACCTAACGTAATTATTTTCAGGAAAACAGTAATTTTAAATATAAACCTTTAAAAACAGTCACCTTGAGATTATATATTTACGTAAATTTTAAATCAGAATGTGAATTTTAATGAAAAATCCACGTTCAGCGGATGTTTTTCAGTATCAGATCGCTGATTTTTTGCAGTAATTTCTCGGCCAGAACTCCTTCAATCTTTGCGTCGACAGGCAGATACCACCAGTCGGGCTGAGCAAATGAGCGACATTTTACCGCGTCTTTTTCCGTCATCAGAAGAGCTTGCCCGGATTGTGCAACGCCTGAAAGCTTATCCAGCGTATAAGGCTGATGATCAGAGAATGCGACTTCTTTCTGCACATCCACGTCCAACTGTTTCAGCGTCGCAAAAAAGCGTGGCGGATGCCCGATGCCAGCCATTGCAACAACATTCTGTAATGAGGTTGGATTACGCTGCTCACCGGTCAGCAGATTGATAGCTTTTCCAGGCTGCAGGATCATCGCTAACTCACCTGAGTGTGCCGCGCCGCCGTTAGTTATCACAGCATCAACTGAGCGCAAACGTGAACGACGTTCCCGCATCGGTCCCGCCGGTAACCAGTGCCCGTTGCCGAAGCGCCTTATGCCATCAACCACTACAATTTCAACATCACGCGCAAGAGCATAATGTTGCAAACCATCGTCGGTAATAATCACGTCCAGTTCATGTGACGCAAGGAGTGCTTTTACTGCATCAGAGCGAACCGGAGACACCGCAACCGGTGCCCCCGTTCTCTGAAAAATCAGCACTGGCTCATCACCCGCTTGTGCCGTTGAAATTTCTTCACAAAGCAGCAGCGGATAGCTTTCCGCTTTTCCGCCATACCCGCGTGAAACAACGCCGACACGAAAACCATGCTGTTGCAGCGTTTCAACCAGCCAGATGACCACCGGCGTTTTGCCGTTACCCCCGGCAGTCAGATTCCCGACCACCACGACGGGCACCGGAGCCCGCCAGCTTTTTTTCAGCCCCGCTTTATAGCTAAAACGGATCAGAGTTGAGATCAATCCGTAAAGCCAGGCCAGCGGAAGGAGTAACAAATATAACGGTGATTTCCCTGACCAGATGCGATCAATCATTGCCCGAATTGCATCCGGTAGAGTTGTGAGTAAACACCACGTTCTTCGAGAAGTTTCGCGTGTGAACCACGTTCCACGATACACCCATCCTCAATAACCAGGATTTCATCCGCTTTCTCGATAGTCGATAAACGGTGAGCGATAACCAGTGAGGTACGGTTTTTCTGCAATTCATCCAGCGCAGCCTGGATTGCGCGCTCAGACTCAGTATCCAGCGCAGAGGTTGCTTCATCGAGGATCAGAACTGGCGAATCACGTAACAAGGCACGTGCAATGGCAATACGCTGACGCTGACCGCCTGAAAGCAGAACGCCATTCTCGCCAATGACCGTGTCCAGCCCTTTGTCCATTTTACTGATAAAGTCCATCGCATACGCCATGGTGGCCGCTTTCTCGATTTCTTCGCGGGAATACATATCAGTTCGGGCGTAGGCGATATTGTTGGCAATGGTGTCGTTGAACAAATGGACGTTCTGGGAAACCAGTGCCACCTGGTCGCGCAATGACGACAGGGTATATTCACGCAAATCATGTCCATCCATCAGGATTTTACCTTCCTGAATGTCATAGAAGCGTGTCAGCAAATTCGCGATGGTCGATTTACCGGAACCGGAACGTCCTACCAGTGCAACGGTTTTACCTTCTGGCAGGCCGAAGGAAATATTACGCAGTGCGGGAATATCACGACCGGGATAAGTGAAAGTCACATTTTTGAATTCCACATTACCTTTAACGCGTTTAACTTCCAGCTTACCTTCGTCTTTTTCCTGTTCCATATCCAGAATGGAGAACAGAGTCTGGCAGGCAGCCATACCGCGCTGGAACTGAGAGTTGACGTTAGTCAGAGATTTCAGCGGACGCATCAGGGCAATCATGGAAGAGAACACGACAGTGATGGTACCTGCGCTGAGCGTTTCCATAACAGACGGGAAGCTCGCCGCATACAACACGAAGGCCAGAGCCAGAGAAGCGATCAGCTGAATAATCGGGTCGGAAATTGAAGAAGCAGAAACCATACGCATACCTTGCTGACGCATGCGGTTACTGACTTTATCAAAACGCGCGGTTTCAACTTTCTGACCACCGAAGATCAACACTTCTTTATGGCCTTTCAGCATCTGCTCGGCGCTGGTTGTTACCTGCCCCATCGTGTTTTGCATCGTCTTACTGATATTACGGAAGCGCTTAGACACCACACGAATAACAACAGAAACAATCGGCGCAATCACTAACAGGATCACCGACAGCTGCCAGCTGTAATAGAACATCATGATAAACAGACCAATGATCGACGCGCCTTCACGTACGACTGTCACCAACGCACTGGAGGAGGAGGACGCGACCTGTTCTGAATCATAGGTAATGCGCGAAAGCAAGGTACCGGTAGATTGCTGGTCAAAGAAAGCGACCGGCATTCTCATCATATGGCCGAACAGACGGCGGCGCATATGCATCACCACTTTGCCCGACACCCATGAAATGCAGTAGCTGGAAATGTAGCCACTGATGCCACGAACGACCATCAGGCCGATAACGACCAGTGGCATCCAGAGAAGAATTGAGCGGTCAGCTTTACCAAAACCGTCATCCAGCAGCGGCTTCAGCAAGGACAGCATGAAAGTATCACTGGCGGCGTTAGCGACCAGAGCAATAGCCGCAGCGATAAGCCCGGCTTTAAAAGGTGTGATCATCGGCCACAAACGGCGGAATGTCTGCCATGTGGAGAGATCTTTATCGTTCATCATGCAATATCAACCAGCATCGAAAGAAATAGCGGTCTATTCTACTCATTATCTACTGATACTCCAAACTGACGGTGATACCAACGTGGGATTAATTGCTCGCGTAAGCCTTTAATTGTCCAATAATCATCATAAACGAACAGGCTCAACTGGCCTGATTCAGACGTCGAATGCCAGTCATAGCGCGCTTTGTTGTATCTGCTAACAACTTTATGCGCAGGCAGATGCCATTTATTGAAACGGGAAGCAGAAGCGAGTGAACTAACAGGTTTAACCGTTCTCAGGAAGGGCGGAGTCGACGATGTATTGCTTCCATGGTGGGGTACCTGTAACACTGTCGCCTGTAAACCCTGACGCCATTTCATGATGAGAGCCTTTTCTGTTTCCGCTTCAATATCTCCCGTCAGCAGCAAACTAAATGCCCCTTCACTGACGCGGATGACGCAACTTTCGTTGTTTCCCGCATCAGCAACCTGCCGCTCAGGCCACAGCACGTTGAACATCAGCCCTTGCCAGCGCCATTGCTCGCCAGCAATGCATCCCAAATGGCTCTGCGCCGATATTGAGTTTTCCCGAAGCCGGGCATCGGGATACCGGGTTTGTAATGACTCCAGTCCGCCACGGTGATCCATGTCGTTGTGACTGATAATTATCTGCTCAAGCTGAATATTTCGTCGGTTCAGGAACGGAATAATATTCTGCTCAGCAGCTGAACCCCCTTCCCATCTGTTACCGGTGTCATACAGAATCCCTTTTCCGTTTCTGCTGATGAGGACTGAAAGACCATGACCGACATCCAGCATATCGATCCGCCACCTTTCCGGCGGAAACCGGAGAAACCAGGTCACGGAAAGAGCAAGCAAAGAAAGCACAAGTGAAAAAGAGTGTTTAACAGGAATGAGGCGCCAGCAAATAATTATTAGCCACCCCAAAAAGCTTAACACCAGAAACGACTCACCAAGCGGAGTCCAGCCCGCGGCAAAAGGTTTTACCCCCCACATGGCCAGACTCAGCGATGAATCAGCGAGTTGCCAGACAATAATTTTCGCATTAATCAGCCAGCCCGCTGGCAGCAAATTTGTGAGTAAGGACAACAAAACTAAAGGCACCGTGATCAGTGAAACAACCGGCACCGCCCACATATTAGCCAAAAAAGAATAAGCATTAACTCCCTGAAAAATAGTAATTTGTATCGGTAAAAGAAGAAGTGTCATGCCAGTCTGTAAGTGACCCCAGCGCAAGAATGACCAATACCAGGCATGGTGGAAACGTGCTGGAAGTGGCGCCCATTGGAACCAAAACACCAGCGAGGCCACGGCAAAACAGGATAACCAAAAGCTGTCTGACAGAAGATTCATGGGATCCAAAAGCAGTAGCAGAGCCACTCCCCACAGCCAAATCTGCCATGGATGACAACGGATGCGAAAAAAACGAAGTGTCAGCCACATTGATACCGCCAGAGCAGCTCGCATAGCCGGTGCATTCCCACCCGACAGCCAGGCATAGGTCAGCATAAATGCCCCACTCACTATTAACGGGAAGCGATAGTCAATCATTCTTACCGGCAGATAAAATTGCAGACCACGCGCCAGCCACCAGCCAAACAAGGCGGCAATACCAATATGCAGCCCTGATATAGCCACCAGATGCGCGATCCCGGTTCTCTGCAACAAAAGTTTTTCCGGTCCCTGAATCAGCCCTTTCTCCCCAAAAGCCAATGCCACTAACACTGGCGTATTTTCCAGCTGCGGCATCCCCTGCTGTACCCGCTTGATAAATTGCTGACGAAAGGTGCTGTTATTATCAAGCAACACTGCACTGCGGATTGTCGCGGTCATAGGAGCATGCTGAGAAAGGGCCCAACGTTGTGCGTCAAAACCGCCTTCGTTGAGCAGGCTATGAACAGGACGCAAGCTGACCTTCAACTGCCAGCGCTGACCGGCCTGCAGACTTTCCCCTCCCTCACGCCACTTTGTCCTGAACATAAGAGGTGGGAAGATTCTCTGACCTTCGAATTTTTCAATTTTGAAATACTGAGATTGTTCACTGGCATTCCCAAGATTGATAGTTTGCAGAGTTGCTGTTACGTTTCTGGACGCTCCCTGAAATGTATTTATCTGCTGTATCAGGATCCCTCCCTGAAAAGCCCCCCAGCTAAAACTGAGCAATGTGAGCGCAGATATCCTTAATACTTTTTGCTTTCCTCCGGCTAAATACCAGGCGAGACCACATAAAGCCGTAAGAACACCCGCAGAAGGTATTTGTGGGAGAAATATCAGTGGCAACATGCCGGTTATGACGGCTGCCGCTGCCTCATCCGTTGAGATTTTTATTTTTTACGCCCTTCCGTTTAACCACCAATACCTTCGGTAGCTTTCCGTATCGGAGTATGATTTTCAGGCGAATGATGAACAAGCAGAAGACAGAATCAATGCGGGACATTACGCAAAATATCGAAGGGAGACGGGTTATGAAGGGTTAATTATCAGTAATTAAAGCAAAAAAAACGGCACCCCGAAGGGTACCGTTTACGTTCGCTATAGGCAGACATTTATGTTCAGGCCAAAGCCTTAACCATAAATATTCGCGCGATCACGCAACTCTTTGCCTGGTTTAAAATGAGGAACATACTTGCCGTCCAGCTCAACTTTATCACCCGTTTTAGGGTTGCGCCCAACACGCGGAGCACGGTAGTGAAGAGAAAAACTGCCAAACCCACGGATTTCGATGCGTTCACCATCAGCCAAGGTTGCAGCCATATGCTCAAGCATCTCTTTCACTGCATCCTCAACAGCTTTCGCCGGGATATGAGAGTGCTGGCCAGCAAGTCTTTCAATAAGTTCAGACTTGGTCATAGTACCTCCAAGCTTTGCAGCTAAACTACCGTTTCGGGGCAACAGAGTTGCCCCCCGTCATTACTCGCCTTTTGCCGCTTTGAACGCTTCAGCCATAGCGTTAGAGAAGTTGCTTTCGTCTGGTTTGTTGTTAACAACAGCGATTGCATCTTTCTCGTCTGCTTCGTCCTTAGCACGGACGGACAGGCTTACTACGCGGTTCTTACGATCAACACCGGTGAATTTAGCTTCAACTTCATCACCAACGCTCAGAACCAGAGTTGCGTCTTCAATACGGTCGCGAGAAGCTTCTGAAGCGCGCAGGTAACCTTCTACGCCACCAGCTAATTCAACTGTAGCACCTTTGGCGTCAACTGCTGTGACTTTACCAGTAACAATAGTACCTTTCTTGTTAACAGACAGGTAGTTATTGAATGGATCTTCAGCCAGTTGCTTCACGCCCAGGGAGATACGTTCACGTTCTGCGTCAACTTGCAGGACCACAGCTGCGATTTCGTCGCCTTTTTTGTATTCACGTACTGCTTCTTCGCCTGCAACGTTCCAGGAGATGTCAGACAGGTGAACCAGGCCGTCGATGCCGCCGTCCAGACCAATGAAGATACCGAAGTCAGTGATTGACTTGATTTTACCTTCAACACGGTCGTTCTTGTTGTGGGTCTCTGCGAATTGCTGCCATGGGTTGTTTTTGCATTGTTTCAGGCCCAGGGAGATGCGACGACGTTCTTCGTCGATATCCAGAACCATAACTTCAACAACATCGCCCACGTTAACAACTTTAGATGGGTGGATGTTTTTGTTAGTCCAATCCATTTCAGAAACGTGAACCAGACCTTCAACGCCTTCTTCGATTTCTACGAAGCAGCCGTAATCAGTCAGGTTGGTAACGCGACCAGTCAGTTTAGTACCTTCTGGGTAACGTTTAGCGATAGCGACCCATGGATCTTCGCCCAGTTGTTTCAGACCCAGTGACACACGGGTACGTTCGCGGTCGAATTTAAGGACTTTAACAGTGATTTCATCGCCGACATTAACGATTTCGCTTGGGTGCTTAACGCGTTTCCAGGCCATGTCAGTGATGTGCAGCAGGCCGTCAACGCCGCCCAGATCAACGAATGCACCGTAGTCAGTGAGGTTCTTAACGATACCTTTAACTTCCATGCCTTCCTGCAGGTTTTCCAGCAG
>DWRE01000021.1:0-66964 GCA_018251075.1 Metardaris cosinga cedra | reverse complement strand
AATATAAATCAATGGAATGAGTAAATATCATGGCTTACTGCGAGTATGTCGGCTATTGCCCACATTGTGATATTTCCATCGAGCTGACAGGGAACGTTCCTCCCTACGTTGAGGGGGCGGGCTGCTGCTGGATGTGCAGCAAGAAACTCATCCTGATTTTCAGAAAGTCGGCAAAAAACCGTGCATGCCATCGACAAGATTGCGGCTCATCCGCCAACGCGCGTACCAGATAGGATTATTACTGATTAGGATGATCAACTATGCCTGATATTCATATCTACACGGTGAGTAATGACCGCTATTTCTCCGCCGGCTTACACGCGCTGCTTAGGCACGGTGAAACCTTGCCCCACAATAAAATAGCGTTGCATGAATTACCCTTCGAGAAAGAGACATTTGAGGCTCACACGCTGCCGAAGCTGAAAAATAGCGCCTGTGATTTTCTGATTTTGGATTGCAGTTGCGGCTTTATTAATTATTACGGCGCCTGTTCCGCGCTCTATGCCGCCCTTGAGCAGGGCACGCTGGAGGCCAGGATCATCTTGATGTATGAAAACAGCCTGTGCCTGACCAACCCGGATATGTACAACCATTTTATCACTCTGGATAAAAATGCCTGCGTAGAGGATATCTTGCTAGCGATATCCCCTCGCCAAACGGTGCAGGATGAGTTTGATGCCGAGGAAGAGGAAGCCACGAGCCGGCAGTATCTGACCGGCCGAGAGCTGATCGTTATTAACGAAATCTACAGCGGTGTACAGCCTTATGAGATCGCCAAAAAGCTCAAGCTCAGGCTAAAAACTATCAACTGCTATAAAAACCGGGCGATGAAAAAGATCTGTAGCAAAAGGCCTCAGGATTTGCATCCCTAAATACCCGTACGCCCTTGTTGCTCTCCCCTATTCGGCAAGGGCTTGGCCGATACTATTTTTGTACCAGACTTCGGTGCTGTTCCAGCTCATAATCAATAAATGCGTTAATCATCGTACGGTAAACTTTTTCAATAATGTCTTCGGGGAGTCCAACCGCAGCGGCTTCTGCCCTGACCTTATCAATGACCCTCTGAACCCTGTCAGGGGCGCGAACAGCATCCTGATCTTTTTTGAATCCGGCGGCTGCTTTCACCAACCGGCCACGTTGGGCAATGAGTGAAACAAGTTGGGAGTCGATGCCATCTATGGCCTTTCTTACGTCTTCGATAGAAGAAAAATGCATTAATGCACTCTCAAGCTAGTTCAGAAGTACAAGCTATCATAGCTATCGATGACTGTCCTACCCTTTTAAGCTTCCTATAGGGTTATGGCTGCCTTTGCCACATTCGCCTATAGAGAGGTTGAGCAAGTCACATAGGTTACGCCGTCTAACGGGAAACTGAATAAATTACCGTTTCCCAGGTAAACATAATGCCGTTCGTTACCGGCAGCGGTAAGCTCCCTCACCCAATAGTTACCCGCAAACCAACCGTTAGAGTATCGACTCATGCTGCCCCATTCATTCCATAATCTGGCATTGGCATCCCGGTTGGCCCCGGTCTGGGCTATCGGGGTTCGGTCTGTCATCTCACTATAGCTCGGCACCGCGTAGCCGCCCCCTTGGGAACTGCACCAAGCGGTAGCCTCACTGACCCCCATAAGGAAGTAGCTATTATTTCTGAACCAGCGGTTGACGGTGAATTGATAGGTTAACGTTGAGCCATTGCCTGTATGCTCGGCCGTAATGGTGACCCGATTATTAGCCGATGTAGGTTCTTGAATAAATCTCACATTACCGCTGCTATCCACGCTGACCCAGCTCTGATCGCTACTCCAGCTATAGGAACTGTTCCCGGTAGGATCCTCGCCAACCACCAACTGAAACTCCGCACCGGTAAAGCCTGTTTTAGGGAAGCCATCATCAGTCGAGAATGAGGCGCCGTTGGCCAAGATATGTGTCATCTGCACGTCAGCAAAAAACGCAACGTTAACGGTAGCTGAAACACCATTGGCGGTGGTGGCCGTGACATCACTATTGACGGCAGTGTCACTGGTCAGGGCTATTTTCACCTCACCGTTGCTGTCCGTCACGCCACTGGTCGCCAGCAGCGTTACGCCGTTGGTCGCGGTGAAGTTAACCGTTTCACCCTCAATACTGTTGCCATGGCGGTCTTCGACATAGACCAGCACATTATTATCGTCGATGCCATTGGCCCGCGCATTGTCCTGGGTGACTTCCGCATGCACAACCTCCACCGGGCCAGCAACAAACAGCGTATTGACCGACTGAGCATCATCATCAATCCTGGCCGTTACCTGAGTGTTACCGGCGATCACATTCGTCACATAAGCCGTTGCCTCGCCCTCAATTCCCGTTTGCGCACTGGCCGAGATCGCGCCCATATTATCGGCATCGAAAAGTACCGTTGCACCCACGACAGGCGTGCCATCCAGATATTGAACGGTAACATGTACGGTGTTCACCGACAGACCATCGGCAACCGCCCCCAGGGGAGACTCGGCCCATACCAGGCTGGAAAGCATCCGCTGCCACTTGATATTGATAGGGCTAGGTAGCTGAACCGGCAGTCCTTCACTTGGAATGGTAATATCGGGGTTGGTTTGAGGGGTTACGATCACGTTCAACGCACTGCCCGCCAGGATGTTACTGAGCTCCAGAGTATAACTGGGGCTGGTTGCCCCATTAATGGCAGCACCGTCCAACGTCCACTGGTAGGTCGTTCCCTGCTCCGCATCGCCATCAACATCATTGAAGGAGGATGTCACGGTAATCACCTCCCCGGCCCGCGGCTTGACATTGTCTACCGAAAGCGTGGTGGTCGGTGGCCGTCCGTGGACTGGCTGGGTAGATTGCTGGACAGCCTGCACCATCTGGCTCATCACGACGATCAGAACCAGTAATATCCTGAATACAAAAATCTTAAAGATATTATTGCGATGCAACATCCAGCGTATCCATCATACTGATTTGTTAAACCAACTGGCCCAGGCACGCCTGAAGCATGCCTGGGCTGACTCTTTATTATTGAGCCGCAGGGTTGCTGACAACTACCTGAACTCTCAGTCTCTGGTCTGTCCGTACAGGGGTGTAGGTGCTGCTGGTTGCCCCGCTTATGTTGCTGTAAGTATTTGTGCCCTGGCCAGTTTCAAGCTGCCACTGGTAGGTCACGCCATTACAGGTCCCCCCCGCACAGGTTGCTGTCGCAGTCAGAGTAGAGTCAACCTGTGGATAGCCACCAACGTCACCGGTCACCGTCACGCCGGTGACTGTCCCACCAGCAATAACTGTCAAGGTATTGGAGGGAACCACTAAACCCACAGCCGGATCGGTAATGGCCGGGTCGGTGTGCGGAGTCACTAACACGGTTATGGCTTTGCCCAAGTCTCCGGCAACAATGGTGTAGGTATTACTGGTCGCCCCTGCAATATCTGCACCATCTGCCTGCCATTGGTAGGTCTCCGGTATCGCCGTATCACCATCCGCATCGCTGAACGCCCCTGCGGTACCGATACTCAAGGTATCGCCGATGTCGATCAAGCCGTTGCCGCTGGCATTGTCAGAAACGATGGTGCTCTGCGTCACTACCGGGGCCCGCCCTCTTACGGTGGATGTCGGGCTGGAGGTCACCGCCGACCAGGCAGAACCGACTATCAGCATACTGAGCAACATTCCCGATAGCAGAGACACCAGCCCTCTGCGTGAGCCAATCTTGTTGTTCATTGTTTTCTTTCCTCTGCTGTACTCAAAATCAATGTTTGAATCACCTTCCAGGCCAGCCTGGAATAATGATAAAACCCCGGTCTTAATGCGATACCACTCGAATAGCCCGTTTCTGTAAGTTTGCTGTCACCGTCAATGTTTCTGAGGTTGCACCAGGAATTGCGACAAAAACCCCCGAACCTGCAGATGACTCCACTTCCCACTGATAATTCATTGGTATTCCGTTACACAAGGCAATTGAACACATTGCAACGGCCAGGAGGTTATCCCCAACGACAGGATGCCCAGTCAGCTCGGTGCCGTTGCTGTATATCAACAATTTGGCCGGTGTTTCTGGCACAAAAGAGATCTCTGTACTTGCCAGGTAGTCACCAATAGAGGCGGTAACGGTGGTGACTCCGGCATTAACATTGGCTAGTTTCACCGTCACCTGCCCCTCATTATCTGTTCTGGCCGCTGGGGACAGGACCGTCGCACCATTGTCTACCTCAAACTCCACTGCGGTAGCATCGATAGGATTGCCATGGCTATCGGTTACCCTTGCTTCAACCTTATTAACATCAACGCCATTAGCGTATGCATGATCGCTAATCACCATCAGCTCAATGGTCGCAGTACCGCGATCGGCGGTGAGCACCACGTCGTGCGACTTCATCTCCACGGCGGCACCATTGACTGTAGGAACTACGGTTACCGTGCCTGCGACTGTTCCACTCAGTTTGGCACTGTACACGCCGTTATTTTCCGTTACCGCGCTCAGAGTAACCTCGGGAATACCCGTAACCTCAAAGGCCACCGTTAACCCGTTAATCGGCTGGTGATTGATATCCTGGGCAGTAAAGTCCAACGTACTGGTCTGTAAACCATCAGCAATAATTTCTGCCGGTTCTACGCTAAAAAGGGAGTTTTCCGGGCTCAGTACCTGACTACTTGCGATTAAATTAACTTTAGCTGAAGCCAGAGAGATATCATTAATGGTTGGAGCAATAATAGCCTCTCCCTGGGAGAACCCTGCCGTTAACTGATAGGTGTAGACCCCCGGTGCGGTCTCGGTAACGGCACTCAACAGCGGGTTACTGATAGGCTGAGCTGCCCCCGTATTCGGTGTAAAATGCAAATCCGCAGTCAGTTGGTCCCCCACTCCCTGAACCGGCAAATTGTTAAGGTCTTTTAAATTCAAGGTAATCATGCTTTTGGCAACGCCATCAGCAGGTATTTCGGCCGGGGAAGCCTGAATGCTGGAATTGACTATGCTGACATTTTGTTGGGTGACAACGATCTGCGTGGTACTGCGGTTTGAAGCATTACCCTGATTATCATAAGCCACGGCAGCTAACGTGTAATTATTATTGCCTGCCATAAAAGGGGGTAATTTTATCGAAATGCTTTGTGAGGACGTTTGTACTACCATCCCCCCGGCTGCCACTAACGATGCGCTATCCCAATCGATGCGTTCAAGCCCATATTTCGCCGTCACCTGCGCGTCCACTTTGATCGTTTCAAAGGCACTTCCGGTCATTTGATCCGGCAATGCCAATTGGATTAACGTCTGTTTCTGGTACTCCAGCACTATCTGGTTATTACGCTCCACCAGATCATAACGGCTACCGGCCAGCGTACGGCTTGCTGCCACCGCAGAGGGATCAATTTGCGCCTGCCAGGATTCCCCCAGACGGTAGTTCAGTTGCATACTGATGCTGCTATCGTTACGGCTACCTTTACCGGCACGGTGCTCTGCTCCGATAGTGATCAGGGGGATCGGCGTATAAGTGATCCCCGCGGTGATCGCATAGGGATTTTTCTGCCGGTCATCCTTGCCAAACAATGCCACTTCGTCACCCCGGTACTGCTCAAACATCACCTTTCCGCCCAACTGAGGATAAGCAGGCAAATAAGCCTCTGCCCGCAGATCATAGCCGTTGGCAGGGCGCTCATTGTAATCGGCAAAATCCCGGGATTGATGCCAATCGGTGAGGGCCAGATAGCTGTTAGCTGACAGCTTCAGGTAATCCGTCCAGGCTTCAACCCCAAAACCGACGCGGTTGTTCTTACCCGTCATGTCACGATCATAAAAGGCGTTAACCCCATACATCCAATTGTCTTGCACAGTCCGAACGCCTGCCCCGAGATTGACGGTGTTGCGGCTGTCTTTATTTCTCATCCCTAACTGGCTAAATAAAAGCGATTTCTTGTCATCATAAAGCGGGACCAGAAGATCTACCGAGCTCCCTTCCAGGCTAAAGTCATCATTAAGATTAAGTTGAACGCGCGCCGTACCATACGAACTCAGCCAATGCTGTGCCGAATCATTGATTTCACCCACCACCATCGAACGCGCCATACCAGCCGCTGCCAACGGGGTATTATCATCGGCTAACAGCGTGGTCCCCTTTAACAGGCCATGTGCCAGCCTCTCATTATGTTGAGGAGGGGGCACCTCTGGGGAAGCTTCTGTTTGCTGGCTTTTTAAGCGTAATGATGCTGCAGTCGGGATATCAATTTCATCGCCGCTCCCCAGTTGATTAAACGGTTTTGAGAATGAGCGAAACTGATTAACCTTTTTTAATTCATCCAGCGTAATATGCTGTTTTTTGGCAACACTATAGACTGTTTCACCTACTGACAAGGTATATGGCTCAGTTTCATACGGAGTAACAGGCTTGGCTAGAGGAGCTGGGGCAAGCATTTTTGCTATTACTGGGGCAAAGGAAAGTCCCAACGGCAATAACAGTTGCAAGGTAATATTAATCCACACAACAAGAGGTTTGAATGCCACGGAGGAAAACTCCAACGGGATATCTGTTAGAGTAGTCGGGCTTTAATTCTTTCACAAATGGGAGGAGGCATTGAACAACACTCTGCTGACTTCAAGCGGAGGCACGCTCCCGTCATCAGCGGTTGTTGAACCAGTCTAGCGTGGCTAACTCTGCTGGTTAGTGCCTTCATACGCCCTCTCCATCTGCGATACTCCGCATGACCAAAGCCTGGATCGAACATCACGCTATCGTATAAGCTGTAACGGTACCCTCTGCATCCGCAATAGGGCCGGATTGATAAATCCCATGCGGATGCTCGCATAGCCTCAAACGAACCAACCGATCTATGCTCATCTTATCTTGATGTTTTATAAGGAGTATTATCATATGATTGATCTGTATTACGCACCGACTCCCAATGGGCACAAAATTACCCTGCTTTTGGAGGAGGTTGGTTTACCTTATCGTATCCATCGCGTAAATATCAGTGCTGGCGATCAATTCGCACCAGCGTTTCTGGCCATTTCTCCCAACAACAAAATCCCGGCCATAGTTGATCAACAACCTGTTGACGGTGGGGCACCCATCAGCCTGTTTGAATCGGGTGAGATCCTGCTCTATCTGGCAGAGAAAACCGGCAAGCTGCTCAGCAAAGGGGTTCGCGAGCGGGCAGCAACGCTACAGTGGTTATTTTGGCAGGTCGCCGGATTTGGGCCGATGCTCGGGCAAAATCATCACTTCAACCACTATGCACCGCAGCCTGTCCCCTACGCGATAGAACGCTACCAGCAGGAAACCAAACGCCTGTATGGCGTACTGGAAACCGAGTTGCAACGGCACCCTTACCTGGGCGGCGACAACTACAGCATTGCCGATATTGCGACTTATCCCTGGGTAGTGTCTCATCCGCGCCAGCGCATCGATCTGGCGGATTATCCGGCGGTACGCAACTGGTTTGAACGCATCCGCAACCGCCCGGCAACGGAACGCGCCTACAAATTGGCAGATCAAGCCTAACGCTGCCCTCCCCCTCTCTTGCATCGTGTCCACATCGGAGAGGGGAAACCGGTGTGATCTCCCCCGCGTTGCTCTCTTTAAGCGTCTGGCTACATTATCTTTTCTTCACTTTCCGTGTATTCTGAGTACAAACAATCAGACCTCCGGAGAATCTCTGATGCCATGCCAGCAACCCGATGCCATTATCCGTATTAAAAACCTGCGGTTACGCACCTTCATCGGTATCAAGGAAGAAGAAATCAACAACCGTCAGGACGTTCTGATCAACGTGGCGATCCACTACCCGGCAGACAAGGCGCGTAACAGCGAAGACATTAGCGACGCCCTCAACTATCGCACCATCACCAAGGCGATCATCCGCCATATCGAAGACAACCGCTTCGCGCTGTTGGAAAAATTAACTCAGGATGTGCTCGACATAGTGAAACAACATCCATGGGTAACCTATGCTGAAGTAGAGATAGATAAATTGCTGGCCCTACGTTATGCCGACTCGGTTTCCATGACCATGAGTTACCGACGGGAAACCGCTTAGCACTCACCCCTACCAGGGAGGCCGACCATGAAGATCCTGATTACCGGCGCAACCGGGTTGATCGGCAGTAGCCTGACCAGGCAACTGCTGCACCTTTCGCATGAGCTCACCCTGTTGACGCGCAACGTCGCCAAGGCACGGGATAAGTTCGGCGATCGGCTCAGCTACTGGGCTTCGCTTGATGAGCAACGTTCTCTGGACGGCTTTGATGCCGTGATCAACCTGGCGGGTGAGCCAATTGCGGACAAACGCTGGAGCAAGGCGCAGAAAGAACTGCTGTGCCGCAGCCGTTGGGATTTGACCGAACGACTAGCCACGCTGATCGCCGCCAGCAATACGCCACCTTCGGTACTGATTTCAGGCTCAGCGGTCGGTTATTACGGCGATCAGGGCCAGGCGGTGGTAACGGAAGAAGAACCCCCGCACGATGAATTTACCCACCAACTGTGCCTACGCTGGGAGGCTCTGGCCCTACGGGCGCAAAGTAGCTACACGCGCGTTTGCCTGCTGCGTACCGGCGTTGTCTTGTCGCCCAAAGGGGGAGCACTGGCGAAAATGCTACCGCCATTCCGTATGGGTTTAGGCGGGCCGATCGGCAATGGCCGCCAGTATCTGCCCTGGATCCATATCGACGATATGGTCAATGCCATCATTTACCTGTTGGACAATCCTCCGCTGCGTGGGCCCTTCAATATGGTGGCACCTTATCCGGTGCATAATGAACAGTTCACCGCCACCCTGGCCAAGGTGCTGGATCGTCCAGCATTTTTGCGTGCGCCAGCCTTTGCCATGCGGTTACTGATGGGGGAAGCGGCGGTGTTGGTATTAGGTGGGCAACGGGCGGTGCCGAGGCGGTTGGAAGAGGCGGGATTTGTTTTCCGTTTCTTTGAGCTGGAACAGGCACTGGATGATGTGATCAATCAGCAGGCTTGACCGAGCGTTCTTTCAGGTAGCGCAGTAAACGGGTCACAGCCGTCAAACTCTTGACGATATGTGATTTGAAAGACCACATATCGCGAGACTGATGTCGAACCTCAACCGGCTCACTACGCAGGGGCGCTGCATGTCAGTAATAGTTGACCGTAAACACCACTTTGCCATTTGCTCTGCCCGGCGTAGGGTTCACAGCGGTTTGAATATAACGGACGGCCAGAGGAATACGGATTGACGGACTACCGTCTTTCGGTAGCGTCATCGATTGTTCTGTCGCGAGGTTAAACAGCGTCGGCGTTTGGCTGCTATCTCCCCAACCTAATTGTATCCCTACGCCCGTGGCTGCCCCGGCGATCGTTGAATCGATAGCCATTATGCCATTGACGGCATCCAGCACGTCGGTGGTCGGCGTCAGACGTACGCCAATACTGTTATTGGTTGAAGCTGTAACGGTACTGGAACCCGTATTGAAATTTATCATCTTCGCAGGGTTGCTCTGATTATAAAAACCGTAGAATGTCGGGCAATTGGTCAGGGCAATTGAAGCATCAACCCAAGGGGTTGTGGAATTTATCGAAGTAAAATAGTCATGTATTTCGTAAGACCCCACGGTAACGGCAACATCAGGAGTAGTGCAGGTTTGTGTCAAGACGGTCAGGTTTCCTTGAAACGTGACGTGATTGAGGCGAAGAGGTAATCCTGAAATAGGGCTGGAAAAGCGTGAATTCAATATATCATCACTGGCGGTGGGAAAACTCGTTGCTTCAATCGTGTAATTTCCTGGTATCAGCGGGCCAGTCTTGATCAGTGAAACATAGCGTGTTGCACTGCTTAATGTGGCGAAACTCCCGCCGTCACCGATCTCGATTTCCTCATCACGATATCCCGGGGTACCCACTACTGCTGCAGAGCGATTGTTGTAGCGCGATATGGCAACACCAATCCCAGGGATATTGGTATTATACACTGCTCCAGCAAATGGCCCAGAATTTAACCCACTGAGTCCAAGAGGAGCATGAACAATACTGACCGCCCAGTTATAGTAAGCTGGGGGCTGATCGATCAAACACAACATATATGCGGGGGTATTCGTCCAGGCCCCCTGATAAATAATGGTGCCGACAGGAATATCTGCGCCGACTGAAATTATCCCAGGGTTCAGTGGCACGGTCAATGATACGGTGCTTGTGCCTTGATCAAATTCACACGATTGCACAGCCCATCCACTGTGGCTCAATGTTGTTAACAATCCCCCACCGAACAAAATAGAAATCTTTTTTATCGATAACCCCATGATATTATTTTCCCTTTTCCACTAGGTCTTACCGGCCAGAAAAGTCATTGGTGAGGTCGAGCCTATTTCTGCTTTTTAGCCGTAGGCATCAGCATCGTCCACAATGCAAGCAATCACTCACCGGTTGCCCTGCACTTGCGTGACCTAGACATTAGTTATGTCTATTCTTGCCTATTGATGGATTCTGATAAGAATTAACTTTCCATTCCATTCAACCTACGCCAACAATTAAAACCATCGATTTCATAACCGGATTAACATTCAATTTACCTTGTAATTTCAAAAAGAAACCATTATTTAATAAATTATTATATTAGGCATGGAATATTATCATTACGAGCAAGTTAGCATATCTGGTATCTGATAAGATAACCTTACTGCCTCCTTGAATACTGGATGGATAATTCTTACCAAAAGAATAAATAACAACTATCCGGCTGTCGATATCATTATATAAGTAACCACTTCAATGGCAACTCATTTAAAATGACAATACCTAAAGCTTTAAAACACAAAAACCAGAATTTAAATCCAAATTTATCAAACATTGCGACATTATAAGCCAGATTTAATTGAAAATCTCTTTTTTTAAATCGTATTTACTCCGTCTAATTTGTTAGCATGATATATTTTAAATTTAATATTTACCGACAATAAATCCAAGGAAATAAAAATAACCATTAATTTCAACACATTGAACACATGACCCTATTTGAGATTTTTCTGTGCGCGGAAGGTAAAGAAATGTCATTAACAAATCACTTGCTATTTAATGTTAGCCGATAGTTAATCGATTATATATTATTTTTAACAGGCATATTTCTAAGAGAAATCTTTATATTTATCTTTAATGAGATAAATAAAATTTATTTTATAACTATTTCTCGATAAATAAAACTTGGCTATATCCACGCATCAACTCCTGACAGCCCCAGATAAATATCATGCTAAGTATATGATTTAAAAAAGGAATACTGTTCGCATCAGACAGGAGAGATAACTATCCCCTCTCTCGGTAGAGGGGATAGAAGAGAAATCCCTACTTAAGCGCCCCAGAAAGGAACTGCTGCAAACGCGCGCTCTTAGGGTTACCAAACAACTCCGCAGGCGGCCCCTGCTCTTCAATCAGCCCCTGATGCAGGAAAATAACGTGGCTGGAGACATGGCGCGCAAACTCCATTTCGTGCGTCACTACCACCATGGTTTTCCCCTCTTCTGCCAATTTCTGCATAATGCGCAGCACTTCGCCCACCAGTTCAGGATCGAGCGCCGAAGTCGGTTCGTCGAACAGCAGCACTTCCGGCTCCATTGCCAACGCCCGGGCAATAGAAACGCGTTGCTGTTGCCCGCCGGAGAGGTGCACCGGATATTTGATTTGCGCCCGAGCATCGATGCCGACCTTATCCAGATAGCGCACCGCCCGTTCGCGCGCCTCGGCTTTGCTCAGCCCCAATACCTGGATTGGCGCCTCCATCACGTTCTCCAACACCGTCATGTGGCTCCACAGGTTGAAATGCTGGAACACCATGGTCAGGCGGGTACGCAGGAGCTGCAGCTGTTTCTTGTCAAAGACTCTAAGTTGGCCATCCTTGTCGCGCACCATGCGAATATTTTCATTATTCAGGCTGATGGTGCCTTCGCTGGGCTTTTCCAGGAAGTTGATGCAACGCAGAAAGGTACTTTTACCGGAGCCGGAAGAACCGATAATGCTAATCACATCGCCCGCATTGGCCGCCAGGGAGACCCCTTTCAGTACTTCATGGTCACCATAACGCTTGTGCAGTTCGGTGACGGCTAATTTTTGTTCAGGCATGGTGGATCCCCGTCATTCATCGATGAGTTACGTGTGCCATCCAGCGTTTTTCTGCCCTGCGGAACAGGCTGATCAACGTATAGGAGATAATCAGATACAGCACGGCCGCAATGCCAAAGGCATAAAACGGCTGGTAGGTCGCCGCGTTGATATCGCGGGCCACCTTCAACAGGTCCGGCACCGTGGCGGTAAAGGCCAGTGCGGTCGAATGCAGCATCAGAATAACTTCATTGCTGTACGCCGGTAGTGCCGAGCGCAGCGCCGAAGGCAAAATAATGCAGCGATACAGTTTAAAGCTGGAAAACCCATAGGCCCTGGCCGCTTCAATTTCCCCATGCGGCACCGAACGAATGGCCCCAGCGAAAATCTCGGTGGTATAGGCACAGGTATTCAGCGTTAGTGCCAAAATGGTGCAGTTTAATCCGCTGCGGAAAAACGCATTGAGCAGTTCGGTACCCCGCACGATTTCCAGGCTGTACATACCGGAATAAAATACCAACAGTTGTACGTACAGCGGCGTACCGCGGAAAACATAGGTGTACAGCCACACCGGGTAGCGAACCCAACGGGTGGAAGAAACCCGAGCTACCGCCATCGGGATAGCCATCAGCCCGCCCATGACCACCGAGGAGATCAGCAGCCACAGGGTCACCGCCACACCGGTATAGCGATAGCCATCGGTCCACAGCAGTTGCTGCCAATACTGATGCAGGATATCGATCATAGTTCGGCCCTTTTGACGCCCAGTGAATAACGCCGCTCAAGCCACAGCAACACGCCGTTGGAAATCGTGGTGAACAACAGATACACCAAGCCTGCGACAATGGCATAGAAGAAAGGCTGATAGGTGCCCTTTCCTGCCAGCTGCGTGGCCTTTACCAGATCGTTGAGTCCAAGAATGGAGACCAAGGCCGTCGCCTTGAGGATCACCTGCCAGTTATTGCCGATGCCGGGTAACGCAAAGCGCATCATGGCCGGAAACAGAATGCGACGGAAAATCTGCGCGTTGGAAAAACCGAAGGCGGTAGCCGCCTCGATCTGACCACGAGGCACCGCCAGGTAGGCTCCCCGGAAGGTTTCGGTAAAATAGGCTCCGTAGATAAAGCCCAGGGTAATAATGCCCGCCCCCAGCGGATCGATATCAATCTGTGAGAAGCCAAAAAACTCCGTCACGCTGTTGAGGGCAATTTGCAGACCGTAGAAGATCAACAGCATCAACACCAGGTCCGGCACACCACGGATCAAGGTGGTGTAGGCACCAAAGATCGTGGAAATAACAGGGTTTTGCGAAAGTTTACCGCCAGCGCCGATCAAACCAATCACCACCGCCAGCAATACGGAGCTGAGGGCCAGCTCCAGCGTCACCAGAGCCCCCTCAAATATCAGTTGGGAGTAACCTTGTAGCATTTACGTCACCCTGTCGTCATTGAGCACGTCATGACACTCCAGCCAGAACAGGCCCGGAAAACCGGGCCTGTTGTCATAGAGAGTACCCGACAGGAATTAGCCGCCGTAAACGTCAAAGTCGAAGTATTTTTTCGCGAACTTATCGTAGGTGCCGTCTTTGCGCATTTCGGCAAAGGCTTTGTCCAGTGCCGCTTTCAGCTCGGTTTCATCCTTGCGCAGGCCCATACCGGTGCCGACACCAAAGAATTTATCGTCCTTCACCGACTCACCGGCAAACTCGTACTCTTTGCCTGGAGGCTGCTTCAGGAACCCTTCGCTCGCGGCAACTTCATCCTGAAATGCTGCGTCAATACGCCCGGAAGCCAGATCCGCATACACCAGATCCTGATTCTGGTAAGGCACCACGGTCACGCCTTTTGGCTGCCAGTTGGCGTTAGCAAAAGCTTCCTGGGTGGTACCCTGCAATACGCCGATGCTTTTGCCCTTCAGCGCATCGACGGTTGGCAGGATCTTGGAGCCTTTTGGTGCGATCAGGCGTGAGTTGGCCGCAAACAGCTTGTCGGTAAAGGCAATTTCCTGCTGGCGTTTTTCGGTAATGGACAGAGAAGAGATGATAGCGTCGATTTTCTTCGCTTTCAGGGAGGGGATCAGCGCATCAAAATCGCTTTCCACAAAAATACACTTGGTATTGATGCGTTTGCACAGCTCGGTGGCCAGATCGATATCGAAGCCAACCAGTTGACCCTGCGCATTTTTCGACTCAAACGGCGCATAGGTGGGATCGGTACCGATTTTCAGCGTGGAAGGTAATGCGGCGAATGCACTGCTAACCGCGCTCAAAGCCAAAACTAAAGGGAGAACTTTAACAAGCTTTTTCATAATTACCCTCAAATGGATATTTTTGCCGATGCCACTACGGGCATTACTTTCATCACACACAGGATCTGCAGTAATCATGCCACTTTGTCATTAGCGAGCGTGGGGAACGGCCACGCTCTGTTCAAAGCTCTTCCCAGAGGCAACGAACGACAAAATGAACGGCAAACTCGGGCTTCGCCATGGTTAACCTACAAGTTACTGAAACAGAGTGCATGGGGAAGCAGGATCATTATGATGCATCAATCGCACTAAATCAGTGCGATGTTGCACAAATGTATAAATTTGAGGGTGAATTAGTTAATTAACGCCTTGCCAACGCGTGAAGAGATCTTGCGGCAGTTCGATGTCAAACTGGTCGATAACCCGATTAACGGTCTGATCGATAATATCATCAACGGTTTGCGGACGATGGTAGAAGGCCGGTACCGGCGGCATAATCACCGCCCCCATCTCCGCTGCCTGGGTCATCAGCCGCAGATGGCCCAGGTGCAACGGCGTTTCACGCACGCAGAGCACCAATGGCCGACGCTCTTTGAGCACCACATCGGCGGCGCGAGTCAGCAGCCCATCGCTGTAACTGTTGACGATGCCAGATAACGTTTTGATTGAGCATGGCAAAATCACCATCCCCATGGTTTTGAACGATCCGGAGGAAATGCTGGCGGCAATATCACGCGCATCGTGCACCACATCGGCCAAGGCCTGAACGTCACGCAGGCTCAGAGAGGTCTCCAACGCCAGCGTCTGGCGTGCCGCGTTGCTCATTACCAGGTGGGTTTCCACCTCTTCTACACCACGCAGCACCTGCAATAAGCGCACGCCGTAGATAGCGCCGCTGGCGCCGGAAATACCGATAATGAGTCTTTTCATCAAGCTGGCCTTTGTCGGGAAATATGCCGTAAGGATAGCCGAATAGGGGCAGGTTTGGCAGCAAACCTTCGTAGATTCAAGGTGGGAATAAAACAATGCACCGTAACCAACGCTACGGTGCACCGTTTTGGTGAGCTACGCGGGCGCGTTAGCCCTCGTTATGCATTTCCAGATTTTCTGCTTCCGTCTGGCCGCGCAACGCTTTGGCATCATCATTACGCAGCGTTTCCAGATATTCCAGATAGCTCTGGTCAACGTCTTTGGTCACGTAGATGCCGTTAAACACCGAGCATTCGAACTGGGCGATGTCCGGGTTCTCTTCGCGTACAGCGGCGATCAGGTCATCCAGATCCTGGAAAATCAGGCCGTCGGCACCAATAATCTGGCGGATTTCGTCCACTTCACGGCCATGGGCAATCAGCTCCGTCGCGCTCGGCATATCAATACCGTACACGTTAGGGAAGCGGATCTCCGGGGCGGCGGAGGCCAGATAAACCCGTTTGGCCCCGGCGTCACGCGCCATCTCCACGATCTGCTCTGAAGTGGTACCACGCACGATGGAGTCATCAACCAGCAGCACGTTCTTATCGCGGAATTCGGCACGATTGGCGTTCAGCTTGCGGCGTACCGACTTACGGCGAGCCTGCTGGCCCGGCATGATGAAGGTGCGGCCAACATAGCGATTCTTGACGAAGCCCTGGCGATACGGCTTATCCAGAATACGGGCAATCTCCAGCGCGATATCGCAAGAGGTTTCCGGGATCGGGATCACCACGTCGATATCCAGATCTTCCCATTCGCGCGCAATCTTCTCACCCAATTTCTGCCCCATACGCACACGGGCGCTGTAGACGGAGATCTTGTCCATAAAGGAGTCAGGACGGGCAAAATAGACATACTCGAACAGGCAAGGGTTGGTTTTTGGGTTCTCAGCGCACTGGCGAGTGAACAGCTGGCCTTTTTCGGTGATATACACCGCTTCGCCCGGCGCTACGTCGCGCAGGAAGTCGAAGCCCAAGGTATCCAGCGCCACGCTCTCAGAAGCCACCATGTACTCACAGCGGCCATCTTCCAGCTCACGTTTGCCGATCACCAGTGGGCGAATGCCGTTGGGATCGCGGAACGCCACCAGACCGTGGCCAATGATCATGGCCACGCAGGCATAAGCGCCACGCAGTTGCTGATGCATCGCGGCAACGGCGGTAAAAATGTTGTCGGACTCCAGTGGATAATGCGGGAAACGGTCAAGCTCGGTGGCCAGCACGTTCAGCAGGATCTCGGAATCGGAAGTGGTGTTGACATGACGGCGGCCACGTTCAAACAGCTGTTGGCGCAGTTCGTGGGCGTTGGTCAGGTTGCCGTTGTGTGCCAGCGTAATGCCGAACGGCGAGTTGACATAGAAAGGTTGAGCTTCTGAAGCGCTGGAGCTGCCAGCCGTTGGGTAACGCACATGGCCAATGCCCATGTTGCCCTGCAGGCGCAGCATATGGCGGGCTTCAAATACATCTTTCACCAGACCATTTGCCTTGCGCAGGCGGAACCCATTATGGGCATCAATAGTGACGATGCCAGCGGCATCCTGTCCACGATGCTGGAGCACCATCAATGCATCATAAATCGACTGGTTTACCGGCATAAAACCGGCGATACCGACAATACCGCACATGTTGTCTTTTCCTCTAAGCCGCTACCGCCCCGGTAATTGGGTTGGTAAGAAACTCGACGTGCTTTGCAGATAGTCAAAGAACCATCTGATGATGTAACTGAACTGGGGGATCAACTGTGACTGTTTCCAGTCCGCACTTTGCGACAGGGTGGTAAAGGTATCCAGGAAGAACAGTATCGCTGCTACGATCAACACGCCGCGCAGTGCGCCGAAACACACGCCCAGCACCCGATCGGTGCCCGATAATCCGGTTTTCTCTACCAGTGACCCAATCACATAGTTAACGATAGCGCCCACAATCAGCGTTGCAATAAACAAAATGGCAATCGCAATGCCGTTACGTACCAGCTCATCTTCAAAACGGGTGAAGTAGGCTGCAAGGTATGGGTAGAAATGGCTGGCAACAAAGAACGCACATCCCCATGTCACAAGTGACAATGCTTCGCGAACAAAACCTCGGATCAGGCTCACCAGAGCCGAAAATCCAATCAACGCTATAATGACGTAATCAATCCAGACCATGAACTATTCCAATGATGAATCGCCCCTGCATCCAATCGCGGCGAATTCTAACAGAAAAAGAAAACGTTTGCGTAGCGGATTTCCCACCACGTAACAAATAAAAAACGGCGATGTTACCCTATCGATTTCAAGCTGCAGCCAGGCGACAAGCTAACTCATCCTCAGGAGCTTACTTTTGGTAAGTGACTGGGGTGAGATAGCGCAGGTAACAACGCTGCAGCTTGAAAGACGACGAGCATATCAACGCGCGCTATACGCCTTCACCTGCCCGCTTAACCCACTGATCCCATTCAGCTCCGCCAGCGAAGCCTGCAGTTTCTGCTTCGAGGCATCTGGGCCAACGTAGATGCGGGTGATTTCCCCCTGCACCGGCGTGGAGGGCACGGTATAAGCCCGGTGCCCAGACAGGCGCAGCGAAGCGACGATCTCATTGACCTTGGCAGCATTCTTCAACGCCCCCAACTGCACCACATATGCCTGACCAGCCGGTGCCTTTTCTTCAACCGCAGGTTTGGTTTCAGGCTTCGGCTCTGGTTTCACTTCCGGTTTTGGCTCTACCTTTGGCGGTGTTGGCACCGGCTTAGGTTTCACTTCCACTGGCTTCACCTCTACCGGTTTAGATTCCACAGGCTTAGGTTTAGTTGGCTGAACCGGTTTGGTTTCGATAGGTGGCGGAGCAACAACCGCAGGCTGCTGTGGTTGAGTCGTTTGATTAGCCGCCTGCTGGGCGGAAGCCTCGGCGGCGGCCTGCTGCTGCTCAACCAAAGCACCAGCCCCCTCCGGTGGAACCGAAGGTAGCGCCTGATTGGCCGGTGGGATCACGTCGATTTCATGAGCATCCCCCGGTTTGGGCACCAACGGGATCGCCGCAAACTCATCCTCATAATGCTTCTTTTTGCCGTCAAGCAACCCCGGCAGGACAATCACCCCCAGGGCAACCAAAATCACGGTTCCAACCAGTCGATTCTGAAATTTACTTGCCACTCACACTCCCCGCCTCTCGTCTAACGCCGCCATCACGTGGGCAACAGTGTGGAAAGACCCACAGACGATCACAATATCCTGAATATCCGCGTCCTGCATAGCCTGACGCCAGGCAGTTTCGACATCGGCAAACTTGCGTGGTTCCGTTAAATACTGTGCCAGCAGCTCAACGCTGGCTCCGCGTGGGCCTTCCAGCGGCGCACAATACCACTCGTCCACCTGCTCGCTCAGGCAGGCCAGCGTACCGGCAATATCCTTGTCCGACAGCATCCCCACCACCGCGCGTACTACACCGCCATTGCGGGGGAGTTTCGCCAGTCGCCCAGCCAGATAGGCCGCAGCATGAGGGTTGTGGGCAACGTCCAGGATCAACTGCGGGTTCTGCTGCACAGTCTGAAAACGCCCTGGCAAAGCGGCCTGCTGTAGACCGGCAAAAATCGCCTTCTCGTCGATTTCCAGCGCCGAATAGTGCAGCGCAGCCAATGCCGTCGCCGCGTTCGCCAAGGGGACGTTAGGCATAGGGAGATCGGTCAGGCGTGTGCCGCCCCCTTCCCATTGCCAGCGTTCGCCCTGTTCGCTGAACGACCAGGCTTCATCACGGCGGTACAGTTGAGCGTTGAGATCTTCCGCTACCTGCTGGATGCTATGTGGCATATCCGGCTCACCGACCACGGCGGGCTTGCCGCCACGGAATATCCCCGCCTTCTCGCGGCCGATGCTTTCACGATCGTGGCCTAGCCAGTCGGTGTGATCCAACGCAATGCTGGTCACCACGGCGACGCTTGGCTCAACGATATTGGTCGCGTCCAGACGCCCACCCAGGCCTACTTCCAGGATCACTACGTCGAGCCTGGCCTGCTTAAACAGCTGTAGCGCCGAAAGGGTGCCAAATTCGAAATAGGTCAGCGAGGTTTCCCCCCTGCCAGCTTCAATCGCGGCAAAAGAGCGGCTGTGTTCAGCCTCACTCAGCTCTTCACCCTGTATGCGCACCCGTTCAGTATAACGCACCAGATGCGGTGAACTGTAAACCCCGACCCGCAGCCCGGCAGCCAGCAAAATGGCCTCTAACGTGCGGCAGGTGGTGCCTTTGCCGTTAGTACCAGCAACGGTAAATACAGTAGGAGCAGGAGTGAGAAGGTCAAGGTGCGCCGCAACGTGTTGCACACGCTCCAGGCCGAGTTCGATCGCCTGGCTATGCAGACGTTCCAGATAGTAAAGCCACGAGCTCAATGGCGACGTGGCTTGGGGAATTTGGTGGTTTTGCATGAGTCCCATCACTGACTTTGGGTTCATAAATCCGTAAGACGCATCGCCCTGACGACGTCAAAAGCGATGCTCTTCGTTTCCCGCCGCAACTTAGCCACAAAATGGCGGCGGAACCCGGCGCAGGCTTGCACCTATACCGGGTCTTTGTCTGCTCTTCAGGCGTCGGCCTGATTTTCCTGAGCGATGACCGGCGCCGCCTCATCGAAATGCGGCTGCGGCTGGTTAGTCAGCTTGGAAAGAATGCTGGCCAGGGTCTGACGCATCACCGGACGGCGCACGATCATGTCGATGGCGCCCTTTTCAATCAGGAACTCGCTGCGCTGGAAGCCCGGCGGCAGTTTTTCACGTACGGTTTGTTCGATAACCCGTGGGCCGGCAAAGCCGATCAGCGCTTTTGGCTCGGCAATGTTGATATCGCCCAGCATCGCCAGGCTGGCGGATACGCCACCCATGGTTGGATCGGTCAGTACCGAAATATACGGCAGGCCACGCTCTTGCAGCTTGGCCAACGCGGCGCTGGTTTTCGCCATCTGCATCAGCGACATCAGCGCTTCCTGCATACGCGCACCGCCACTGGCAGAGAAGCACACCAGCGGGCAGTTATCTTCCAACGCCTGCTCAACCGCACGCACAAAGCGCGCACCGACCACGGAAGACATCGAACCACCGATAAAGGCGAATTCGAAGGAGGCCGCGACGATCGGCATGCCATACAGCGTGCCCTTCATCACCACCAGCGCGTCTTTCTCGCCGGTTGCTTTCTGTGCGGCAACCAGACGATCTTTGTACTTTTTGGAATCCTTGAACTTCAGAACGTCTTTCGGCTCCAGTTCGCTGCCCAGTTCCACTTCACTGCCTTCATCCAGCAAGGTATGCAGACGCATACGGGCTGACATGCGCATGTGGTGGTCGCACTTGGGGCAGACCTCAAGGTTACGCTCCAGTTCGGCACGGTAAAGAACCTGACCACAGCTATCGCATTTGGTCCAGACCCCTTCAGGAATGCTCACCTTACGGGTTTGCGTAACATTGCTTTTGTTGAGAATTCGTTCAATCCAGCTCATCGATGACCTTTCTGTTTGAACCTGGCAGACCCTAGTCCGCTGTTCATGCCTTAACAATCCTCCCGCAACACACCCAATGCAAAAATGCCGAGCTCAGCGCAACAGCTGCGCTACCAAGGCATTGGCTTCAGGGTCGTTCGCGGGAACAGACCATAAATGTCGCTCATTAAACCATATCGGCCCGATTGTGTGGACAAAAAACTGGTCGAACCGACGGGTTAAGCGGTGTTTTTACTGTTTTTGTTGGCGGGCAGCCGCACGTTTATGGCGCCAGATTTCAATAATGCCCGGCAGAATTGAAACCAGGATGATGCCAACAATCAACAACTTCAAGTTTTCCTGCACGATCGGCAAGTCGCCAAACAGGTAGCCAGCATAAGTGAACAGCAGCACCCAAAGTAGCGCACCAATCACGTTATAGGCAGCAAAGTGGCGATAGGACATATGCCCCATACCGGCCACGAACGGCGCAAAGGTGCGCACGATCGGCACAAATCGCGCCAGAATAATGGTTTTTCCGCCGTGTTTCTCGTAGAACTGGTGGGTTTTATCCAGATAGCTACGACGGAAAATTTTCGAGTTCGGGTTGCTGAACAGCTTTTCGCCGAACAGCCGACCAATAGTGTAGTTGACGGCATCGCCAATCACCGCCGCAATCACCATCAACGCCACCATGGTATGCACGTTGAGATCGTTGGAAGGCAACGCGGCCAGCGCACCGGCGACAAACAGCAGAGAATCCCCCGGCAGGAACGGCGTAACCACCAGCCCGGTTTCACAAAACAGGATCAGGAACAGAATACCGTAAACCCACATACCGTATTGCGCGACCAGTTCTGCCAGGTGCACATCAATATGCAAAATAAAATCAATCAGAAACTTGATGATGTCCATAAACACTCTCAATTGACCGGGTGTCTCTCTCACCCGGCGTTGGCACCAGTAAATAACGTATTAATCTGCCAGCCTGCCAGTTAATCGTCGGCTAAAAACAGCGGCCCCATCGGTGGCCGGGGTAAGGCAAACGACTCTGGATAATCAACCGCGACCAGATACAGGCCTTCAGCCCGTGCGGTGGCGGCCGCCAGGCTGCGATCTTTGAGCGCCAACAGCTCGCCCATCCAGCTTTCATCCTGATTGCCACAGCCAATCTCCATCAGGCTGCCAACAATGTTGCGCACCATATGATGGACAAAGGCGTTGGCCTTTATATCTACCACGATATATTCGCCATAGCGCGAAACCTTAACGTGTTTTACGTTTCGCCACGGCGTACGTGACTGGCATTGCACCGCCCGGAATGAGGTAAAATCGTTTTCCCCCAACAAAGCCTGCGCGGCACGATGCATGCGATCGGCGTCCAGCGGATGATAAAAGTGCGTCACCCCCTGCTGCAAAACCGCCGGGCGATAGCGGTGATTATAAATAATGTAGCGATAACGCCGCGCGGTGGCGCTGAAGCGGGCATGAAAATCGCTGCTGACCTCTTTGACCCAGCGTACCGCGATATCCGGCGGCAAATGGCTATTCACCCCCATCGTCCAGGCGGCGTCTTTACGCTGTGCGGCGGTTTCGAAATGCACCACCTGACCGGTGGCATGCACTCCGGCGTCGGTTCGCCCGGCGCAGAATACGCCAATCGGCGCATCCGCCACCTTGCTTAACGCTTTTTCGAGACAAGCCTGGACGCTGGTAACCTCTTGCTGACGCTGCCAGCCGTAATAACGGCTGCCGTCATACTCAATCCCCAGCGCAATTTTCAGCATTGGCTGGGTTGGCAACTCCACCTCGGACATCAGTACATCTGCTCCTGCAACAGCCGTTCAGCGGTTTCGATCGCCATCAACGCGCCGCCAAAGCGCACGTTATCGGCCACCGACCAGAACTGCAGCATCTCGGGGATACCATAATCATTGCGCAGACAGCCAATGCTCAGCATATCGCTGCCGGAGGCTTCGGTAACCTGAGTTGGATAATCGTCTTCTTCGCTCAGTTGGATATCTTCAGCTTGCTCCAGCTCGTGGCGAGCTTCTTCTGCCGCGATTGGGCGCAGCGCTTCCAGATGCACCACTTGTGCGTGGCCGTAGAAGACCGGCGACTGAACGCAGCTCACCGAAATCGGCAGCCCTTCATCCTGCAACACTTTACGCACCTGATCGACGATCAGACGCTCTTCGCGCACGCTGCCCTGCTCATCAGTCATCAATGGCAGCAGGTTAAACGCCAACTGCTTGGCAAACACGCCCGGCTCTGCGGGGATACCGTTCAGCAGACGCGCGCTCTGACCGGCCAGATCGTCCACCGCGACCTTCCCGCGTGCCGATACCGACATCATGGTGGTGACGTGCAAGCGAGAAAGCCCGGCCTGCTCGGTCAGCGGCTTAATCGCCGTCAACAGTTGGCTCACCATGCTGTCGGCCACCGCCACGATATTGCGGTTGCGGTAATCCGCCAGCACCTGCGGGTTAACGCCAGGCACCACCAACGGCACGTCCGGCTCCAAGGCAAAATAGCCGCTGGTGTCGATCACCAGGCAGCCCATGTTGCCCGCATCATCAGCGTAACGGGCCGCAGCTTCGCTACCGGCAACAAAAAACGCCAGTTGCGCCTGCGACCAGTCGAATTCTTCTACGTTTTCCACCAGCAAGGATTTGCCGTTGAAACGCACCGTCGCACCAGCACTGCGCTCGCTGGCTAAAGGAAAGAGTTCACCCACCGGGAACTGGCGTTCCTGTAGCAATTCCAGCAACGCTTCACCTACTGCGCCAGTGGCACCGAGCACAGCGATATTCCAGCCGTCAGACATTGGGTTTCTCCAGAGTATTTGATTCAAATGCAAACGGGCGATGCAGTCACCGCCCGATAAACTTTACCGCCAATTGCCTTAAGGCAACCTTATGCTCGCCCTGTTACAGAACGCCGAAGCCCAGTTTGTGCAGCAGTTCCGCACTGGCGCTGTCATTACACTGCACCCGCAGTGAAGACCACTCTCGGCGTTCCTGATAATGCTTGCGTAGTCGATCGAACTCACCCGGCAGCCCGGCAACTTGCCGCAGCGGCGCATCATCGCGGCGCACATCATACACCAAGTGCATCAATCGTTTTAACTTGCCTTCGTCCAGCGGCCCATTGAGACGGATTTCGCTGAACTCTGGCACCGGCAGCAGCGAGGCCAGCTCAATAGCTTGCGGCTGCCCAAGATGCTGAGCAAAGGCTTCAAACACCTGCGTGGTGCCGCGCGCTTTACCTTCCAGCGTGTAACCAGCGATATGGGCGGTACCGATATCCACCCGATCCAGCAACGGCACGCTGAGATCCGGCTCCGGCTCCCACACGTCCAGTACCGTACTCAATCGCTTACCCCGCTCTAACACGTTAAGCAACGCGGCGTTATGTACCACGGCACCCCGGCAGGCGTTGATCAGAATGCGATCGTCGGGCAAAGCATCCAGCAGATCCGCGTTGGCCAGATGCAGCGATTTATACGGGCCAGTCTTGTTCAACGGGGTATGGAACGTCAGCACGTCGGCCTCTGCCACCAGCTTTTCCAACGGCCAGAATTCGCCGCTGTCCCCACGATCGGCGCGTGGTGGATCGCACAACAGAGTACGCACGCCCAAGGCTTTCAGGCGAGCATCTAACCGAGAGCCAACGTTACCCACCCCCACGATCCCAACGGTTTTATCGCGCAAAGAGAAGCCATCGCGCTCCGCCAACAGCATTAATGACGAAAGCACATACTCCACCACCGCAATGGCATTACAACCAGGGGCAGCCGAGAAACCAATCCCTGCCTGCTGCAACCACGCCTCGTCCACATGGTCGGTCCCCGCCGTCGCGGTGCCAACAAAACCGATCTTGGTGCCAACCAACAACTCCTGATTCACTTTGGTCACCGAGCGCACCATCAAGGCGTCGGCTCCGGCCAGCGCATCGGTTGGGATCGGGCGGCCAGGCACGGCCTGTACTTCCCCCAAGCGGCTAAATAGATCCACCGCATAGGGCATATTTTCATCAACCAGTATCTTCACGTCACTCTCCGACGGGTATAGGTAAGCAGTAACTACAAAATAGTGTGCCACCGAATGGCTTGGAAACCCAAGCTTGTTATGCCCGGTGAAATAACGATGTTTTTCTTCTAAGCTTTATTGAGTTCTTTCCGATAATTATCACGCAAGGAGGCGAACCCTCGCGTTAGCGACCGGCTAACGGGCAGAAACAAATCGAAAATCAAGGGCGTTAACCATGAAAAAAGCGACACTTGTTCTGGCGATCGTTGCAACACTCACAGCCGTTGGTAGTGCTCAGGCTGAAAACGTGACTACACAAGCATTAGCCACCTGGCCTGCGATAGCGGTGAAAGACTCCGCCAGCCAATTGGTCGTTACGCCCATTGGCAGCCTGTATTTCCAATATGCTGAGGGCGTCAAGCGCTTCAACAGCCAGCAAGGCGCGTTCGACGTGGCTCTCGAAGGCGAAGGAACCGCGATTAAACTGACCGCCAAACTGGTTTCCAATACCCTGACTCAGTTAGGCACTTCCGGTTCTACCCTGGAAGTGGGGGTTAAACACCACGGCGCTGCGATAACAAAAACCGCTCAAACCACCTTGATTGATACTTCTGCCGGTAGGTCAGGCGGTAACCTGAGTAAACTTGCCAACACCGACAAGCAGCCTGGCCGCCAGGGTGCTCAAGACCACTTCGATTTCACTATCATCGGTGCGACGGCTGATGGCACGACCCCAGTGACCGACTTCAGCACCTTGCCAGCGGGTACCTGGAGTGGTGATGTGAACGTTCGGTTCGACGTAACCTGGGCCAGTTGATGTCGTGTTGGGATTGTCATGCCCGGCGGAAACGTTCTGGCGTGGTGCCGGCGATCTGCTGGAACATCACAATAAACGCGGAAGCCGAGCTGTAGCCCACATCCAGCGCCACATCCTGCACGGTTTTCCCCTGTTCGAGCAGTGAGAGCGCATGTAAAAAGCGCAGGCGCTGCCGCCACTCGCTAAACGACATGCCCAGCTCCTGCTGGCAACGGCGCGAAAGCGTCCGTTCAGTGGTATACACCTTGCTGGCCCACACCGCCAATGAGGTGTTATCCGCCGGGCAACGTTCCAACGCCTGTAACACTGGCCCCAAAAACTTGTCTTGCGAGGTCGGCAGATAGGTCTGTTGAACCGGGGAAATCCGCAGTTGGTCGATCAGCACCCGGCAAAGACGCAGATCCTCTTCGCGAGTGGGCTCCAGCATTTTGCGCCCCAGACAATCTTCAACAATGGCGCTGAACACAGGCGAGACGTTGATCAAACAGGCCTCTTCTGGCAATCCGGCGCACAAGGATTTGGCGATATTAATGGTGCGGAACAGTACCGGTTTGCGGTTATGGCTGGAATGCTCCATTCCCGGCGGCAACCAGACGGCAAACTCCGGCGGGGCTAAAAAGCGCTGTCCGGCAATATTCAGTGCGATCACCCCGGTTTTGACGCAAATCAGCTGCCCCCAGTCGTGGCTGTGCGGCAGATATTCAGTATCTGCATTGGTTTCCTCGCAGCGGAAAAACAGCGTGCGCGGAGCAGCAACGTCTGCGGTGGGATAATTACGGGTTTCGGCCATGGTGAAGTTGTCTTGATTTCGCGAAATGCTGTCTGATTTTGACTATATATAATAAACCGGACACGGGTAGACTAGCCAGCATGTTATTCGTTGTTGAGAATTATTATCATGAACGTGCTCTTTCCCCTGCTGGCGGTGCTGATCTGGTCGATTAACGCCGTAGTCAGTAAAGTATCGGCAACCGCCATCGATCCGGCGGCCATCTCCTTCTATCGCTGGGCATTGGCGCTGATCGTGCTCACCCCTTTCGTGCTACCAGGAGCGATCCGCAATTGGCCAGCCATTCGCGCCAACTGGTGGAAACTAATGATCCTAGGCCTGCTGGGGATGGTGCTCTATCAAAGCCTGGCCTATTACGCCGCACATAGCGTCAGCGCGCTATTTATGGGCATCCTCAACTCCCTGATCCCACTGCTGACGGTGTTAATCGGCATCTTTGTGCTGCGCGTTGCCCCCACCGTGGGTATCGCACTGGGTAGCATCCTGTCTCTGGGCGGGCTGGTGTGGCTGGTTAGCGCGGGGCAACCGGGTCTGCTGCTGCAACACGGCATCGGCAAAGGCGAGCTGATGATGTTCGCCGCTTCGGCCTCCTACGCCCTATACGGCGTGTTGACCAAACGCTGGGCGATCCCATTGCCCAACTGGCAGTCGCTGTATGTGCAGATTGTGTTTGGCGTGGTACTGCTGTTGCCGAACTTCCTGATGGCACAGGATGTACAGCTTACCAGCCAGAACATCCCACTGGTGCTGTTTGCCGGTATCCCTGCTTCGATTGCCGCGCCGTTCCTGTGGATCCAAGGGGTGATGCGCCTGGGAGCGAATAAGGCGTCGATCTTTATGAACCTGGCACCGGTGTTCACCGCAATAATTGCGGTTCTGTTCCTGCATGAACAGTTGCATAGCTACCATCTGATTGGTGGCGGTGTCGCTCTGCTGGGGGTGATCCTGTCACAGCGCCTGCGCACGCCGTTAGGGCGCAGAAAAAGCACCGTAACACCGTAATCACCGGCCCCTCACCTTAACCCTCTCCCACAGGAGGACCGATCGAGTTCGCTTGAAAGTGCTGTGATCAATCATGGGCATTAGTTGACTCATCTGGGATGGAGGGGCGCTCAAATTTTGCTGAGATGATCTTCTTTCTCCCAACAGAGTAAGGGCTAACAGCTCCCTCTCCCTGTGGGAGAGGGTTGGGGTGAGGGGGAAATACGCCCCCCTTTCACCCCAACAGCTTAAAGCGTATCCGAACCAACAGACCGCCTAGCGCGTCAGAACTCAGCAGTTCCGGGCGGGTGCCGTGATAAGCGGTAATATCTTTAACCAATGCCAGTCCCAACCCAGCCCCAGGCTGATCGCCTACGTTATCCAAACGACGAAACGGTTGCAGCGCAGCGACCGTCTGATCCTGAGCAATGCCTGGCCCGCTGTCTTCTATCTCTAACAGTCCCTGCCCATCCACCATCAATAAACGGGCGGTCACAATCCCCTTGGCTGGCGTGTATTTCAGTGCGTTATCCAACAGGTTGGCGCAAAGCTCCGCCAACAGCAACGCCTCACCGCCCACCCAACACACTCCCGCTCCTTCGTAGCCAAGATCGATCTGCTTGCTGCGGGCCTGCGGCAGCCGCGAAAAACAGGCGTCACGTAACACCTGCGCTAGATTAACCGGCAGCAACTTACGCTCGGCCTGATGCTCGTGCGCCTTCAGCCGCGAGAGGTATAGCAGGCGATCGGTCAACGCGACGGTACTGTCCAGGGTGGCGCTCATCCCTTCCAGACTCTCACGCCATTGCTCGGGCCGTTCGCTGGCCAATGCCACTCCTACCTGGGTTTTCAAAACCGTGAGCGGCGTACGTAGCTGGTGGGAGGCATCGGCACTAAAACGTTCCTGACGCGCCACCATCAATCGCAACCGCTCAATATAACGGTTGAATGCCAACAGCAGCGGCTGCATTTCCGACCAGGGCAACACCATTGGCAAAGGCGTCAGTTCCCCCGGTTCGCGCCGCAGCATCATGCTGGACAGCTTGCGCAACGGTTGCAGCAGCTTTTTCAACAGGATGTAAGCCAGAATGAGCGTCAATACCACCACTGTCCCCTGGCTGAGCAGCGCCGCCAGCAACATCTGCCGTGCCAGATAGCGCCGCGACTCCAGCGTTTCCGCCACCAGAATGGTCGCCATCCCCATAACCCCGCCCTCATTCACCGGCTGGAACAGCGCCGCCACGCGGATTGGCTGTCCGCGATAGTGCGCATCGTAAAAATGCACCAGGGCCGGATAGAGGTTGGAACGAGGAATATAGGGCGGCATCTTGGGCAAATCGTTATAGCCCGAAATATTCCGCCCCTCGGGGGATATCACCTGATAGTACAGCCGGTCGTTCATATTGCGCTCGAAGCTGTCCAGCACCACATAGGGCACATCCACCTCCAGGCGCTGATTGCGCACCACCAGCCTCTCCGCCACCGTGCGGGCCGACGCCAATAAGGTACGATCGTAGGCCAGCGTCGCCGCACTCATCGCGCTGAAATAGTGGGTGTAGATTGAGATCCCACCCAATGCCAGCAACGGCAAACCAAAGAACAGCAGCAACTGATAGAACAACGAACGCGGTGCTTTAAACCACCTCATCGCACAGCTCCAGGCTGTAGCCCAGACCCCGCAACGTCACGATCGCCACGTTGCTCCCCTGGAGTTTTTTACGTACGCGATGAACGTAAAGTTCGATGCTTTCGGGATTAGCCTCGTCAGAGAGCGTAAACACCTGCTCAAACAGTTGCTGCTTGGCGACCGGACGGCCACGGCGATGCATCAAGGTGGTCAGCACCGCCAGCTCACGGGGAGTTAACGACAGGGGTTTTTCTGCCAGCAAGAAATAGCCCTCGTCGTGATAGGTCAGCAAGCCGTATTGCAATGCCTGTTGCGTCACACCAACGCTGCGGCGCAGCAACGCCCGGATGCGAGCCTCTAATTCATCCAGTTCAAAGGGCTTGGTGAGGTAGTCGTCAGCCCCAAGATTCAGCCCTTTAACCCGATCGGCCACCTCGGTACGGGCCGTCAATAGCAATACTGGCAGAGTCTGCCCACGCTTACGCAGCCGCGCCAACAGATCCAGGCCATTGAGCCGGGGCAGTGCGACATCCAGTACCACCAGCGCATAGCTCTCGTGCAATAACAGATGGTCTGCCGCCACGCCGTCTATCGCCACATCCACCGCAAACCCAAGGCCGGTAAGGGCTTTCTGCAACCAATGAGCCAGTTCGGGGTGATCTTCCACTAACAAGAGACGCATATCACATCCTGTAAACTTTCCCGGTCGCTGAAAGGTAAATGAAAGGTTTATGTTTTAACAATTTGGCAACCCCGTGTCAGCGGGGATTCTCACAAACTGAAACAAAACCGATGGGGAAACGTCATGAAAACAATAATTACCCGTACGCTTACCGCCACTGTTCTGCTGTTCGCCGCCAACCAGGCGTTCGCCGTGGAAGCGCCAAAACGCACCGAATGTATCGCCCCAGCCAAACCCGGCGGAGGCTTCGATCTCACCTGCAAACTGATTCAGGTCTCCTTGCAAGAAACCAAGGCTATCGATAAGCCGATGCGCGTCACCTATATGCCCGGCGGCGTGGGAGCCGTTGCCTATAACGCCATCGTTGCCCAGCGGCCAGCCGAATTTGGCACCGTGGTAGCGTTCTCTGGCGGTTCCCTGCTGAACCTGTCACAAGGCAAGTTTGGCCGCTACAACGTGGATGATGTTAAGTGGCTGGCGGCAGTGGGTACCGATTACGGCATGATCGCCGTACGTGCCGATTCGCCTTACAAGACGCTGAAAGACTTGATGACAGCCTTCCAAAAAGACCCGAACAGCGTGGTATTTGGTGCTGGAGCCTCCATTGGCAGCCAGGACTGGATGAAAACCGCCCTGCTGGCCCGTGAAGTTGGCGTAGATCCCCACAAGATGCGCTATGTGGCGTTTGAAGGGGGCGGCGAGCCGGTGACCGCGCTGCTGGGTAATCACATTCAGGCGGTCTCCGGCGATTTGAGCGAGATGGTGCCTTACCTGAAGGGAGATAAGCTTCGTGTGCTGGCGGTGTATGCCGAAGAGCGCCTGCCGGGAGAGCTGGCAAACGTCCCTACAGCCAAGGAGCAAGGGTTCAATCTGGTGTGGCCGATCATCCGCGGTTTCTATCTTGGCCCAAAGGTCAGCGAGGCCGAGTATCAATGGTGGATCGACACCTTCAAAACCATGACAGCAACCGAGGAGTTCAAACAACAGCGCGATCTACGCGGCCTGTTTGAATTCAACCTGACCGGCAAAGAATTGGATACCTACGTGAAAAATCAGGTTACCCAGTATCGTGAACAGGCCAAAGCGTTCGGGCTGGCCAAATAACCGGGGGATTGGCATGAGCGATCGTATTTTTGCTGCTCTGTGGCTACTGCTGTGCGGCGGCGGCCTGTTTCTCGGTTGGGGCATCCAGAGCGAATACAGTTACGAACCTTTGGGGCCACGCCCCTTCCCTTTGGCCATCCTGAGCCTGATGGCCCTGTGTGCCGCCTTGCTGCTGTTGCGTCGGCCACAGTTAGTCGAGTGGCCACATAAAAACGTGCTGCAACGCCTGCTGGTGCTGGTAATCACACTGGTGCTGTACGCCTGGGGATTCGAGTGGCTCGGTTTCCCACTGGCAACGGCTCTGCTGACTTTCAGCATTGGCCTGCTGTTCCAGGCCAGCATCAAAGCCGCGTTGATTTCAGGTGCCGTAATGGGCGTTTCTCTGTTCTACGCCTTTGATTATTTACTGGATGTCACACTGCCACTCGGCGTTTGGCTGAGCTAACGGGAGCGATAATGGAAACCTGGATGTATTTATCACAAGGGTTCGAAGTGGCGTTGCTGCCCCAGAACCTGATGATTGCCCTGATCGGCTGCTTCGTGGGCACCATCGTCGGGCTGCTGCCGGGCCTTGGCCCGATCAACGGCGTGGCGATCCTCTTACCACTGGCTTTCGCTTTGAAGCTGCCCGCCGAATCGGCCTTGATCCTGCTGGCCACCGTGTATATCGGCTGTGAATACGGGGGGAGGATCTCTTCGATCCTGCTCAACGTCCCGGGGGATGCTGCCGCAATCATGACCGCGCTGGATGGCTACCCTATGGCCCAACAGGGCCGTGCAGGGGTTGCCCTGTCGATCTCCGCTGTCAGCTCTTTCACCGGCTCGCTGGTCGCCATTATCGGCATTATTCTGTTCGCCCCGATGCTGGCCCGCTGGTCGCTGGCGTTTGGCCCGGCGGAATACTTTGCCCTGATGGTCTTTGCCATTGCCTGCCTTGGCAGCATGATGAGCCAGAATCCGTTGAAATCCCTGCTGGCGGCACTGATTGGTCTGGGGTTGGCCACGGTGGGGGTGGACGCCAATACCGGCGTGTATCGCTTCACCTTCGACAGCGTGCACCTCTCCGACGGCATTCAGTTTATTGTGGTGGTGATCGGGCTGTTCTCAGTCAGCGAGATTTTGCTGATGCTGGAAAGCACCAGCACGGGCCAGAAGCTGATCCGCAAAACCGGCCGTATGCTGTTTAACCGTAAAGAGGCCGCCGAGTGCGTTGGCCCTACCCTGAGATCCTCCTTTGTCGGTTTCTTCGTCGGTATTCTGCCCGGTGCCGGAGCGACCATTGCCAGTGCGCTAACCTATATGACCGAGAAGCGCATCAGCGGTAACAGTGAATCATTCGGTAAAGGGGATATTCGTGGCGTCGCCGCGCCGGAGGCCGCTAATAACGCTTCCGCCTGCGGTTCGTTTATCCCGATGCTGACTCTGGGCGTACCGGGTTCAGGCACTACGGCGGTCATGATGGGCGCACTAACGCTGTATAACATCACCCCTGGCCCGGCAATGTTCACCGAACAGCCGGATATCGTTTGGGGGCTGATCGCCGCGCTGCTGATCGCCAACGTCATGCTGTTGATCATGAACATCCCGTTGATTGGCCTGTTCACCCGTATGCTGACCGTGCCGCTGTGGTTCCTGGTACCGGCGATCGCCGCCGTTTCCGCAGTAGGGGTCTATGCGGTGCACAGCACCACCTTCGATTTACTGCTAATGGTGGGGCTAGGCGTGTTTGGCTATATCCTGCGCAAAATGCACTTCCCGATGTCGCCGCTGATCCTGGGATTTGTGCTGGGGGAAATGCTGGAACAAAACCTGCGCCGGGCGTTGTCTATCAGCAATGGGAACTTTGACATTCTGTGGAGCAGTGCCATCGCCCAATGCCTGTTGGTGCTGGCCGTCGTGGTGTTGGTGTTACCCCCACTGCTGCGCAAACTCCGCAAGCACCGCCGTATCACTGGGGAAGCGACAGAAGTCGAATAACGCAAAAAGCGCCTGCATGCAGCGCCCTGATGTTGTGAGCAGGTTGAACATCGGGCGGGGTTAACCCGCCCGACTTATTATTGCCGTATTTCCTCAATCGCCTGTTCCAACGCCGTAATATCATCGCTGGCCAACAAGGGCTGGATGCTGGCGAACGCTTCGGCAGGCAAATCGTAAATCTGCAACGCGAGTAAACGCTCGATTGTCTCCGCAGAGAACCGCCGTTTAATCATCCGGGCCGGATTACCGCCAACGATAGCGTAGGGCTCGACATCCGCAGTCACCACGCTACCGGCGGCAACTATCGCCCCTTCGCCAATCGTCACGCCAGGCATCAGCATGGCCCGCATCCCGATCCAGCAGCCGTCGCCAAGGCTGGTATCACCTTTAGGCAAATAAGACGCCTGGATGGTTTCCATAAAGGGATACAGGCTCAGCCAATCAATACGATGGGTATGATTGCCGCCCATCAGGATCACCGCTTCGGCACCAATACAGACATAATCGCCAATGTGCAGCCTGTCTAGTTGCCCCAGGGGCTCCCACTGCTGGCTGACCGCATCGCCGTGCAAATAGCGCACCACGGAACGTTCAAAGCTGTCATCCCAGCAATGGCTGTAATAACTGTGGGTTCCTTTGATCAGGATATTGGGGTTGGTTACCGTCTGGTGGAGTAATTCTACTTGTGACCAGTGTTTCTCAGTCATGGCTTCTTCTCTTAATTTATTGCAAGAGCCACGGAACGTAATGTCAGTGGCAGCGTTTTCCGTTCATAAAACACTGCCCAATCAAGCGATAAGCGCTCGTTTTAACCTTGGATTAATGATCATTTTCTGTTTGCACCCTGTTGTTTCGCGGTCAATGGTAACAAACTGGCGCAGAAAACCAAGCCTACTTGGCTTTTCTGAGCATCAATACCCCGCCCATCACCAACGCGCTCCCCAGTAGCTGCAACTGGTTCATGTTTTCCCCCAACAGGAAATAGGCAATGACCGCGGTAAATACCAGCTCCAGCGACAGGATCAGGTTAGCCACCGCCAGCGGCAGGGTTTTCAGGCTGATATTATACAGGCCAAACCCCAGCAGCGTTGGCCCGGCGGCCAGCGTGAGCAGCAACAGCCAGCCGCTCCACTGAATGCCTTGAACGCCTTGGGACAGAAACCACAGGTCCCCCGCCATACCGTGAAATGCCGCCAAGGGGAAAAACGTCAGCAAGGTGTTGAACAACCACTGGTACACGGCGGAAAAACCGAATACGTACAGGATGGTATTCCACACCGGGTAGCGCCGCTCGCTGGCGATACGCCCGCCGAGGGTATACAAGGTATAACCAATGCCGGACAGCATGCCGACCATCAGCCCCAACAGATCAAACCGGCTGTTGCCCATACTGTCGCCGTTGCTGACCAGGAAGCAGCCGCCCAGGCTGACCACAATCACCAACAACTCGCGCAGGCTGAGGCGTTCGTTGTACATCATCCAGCCCAGGAATACGGTAAAACCGACCGAGCAGTAGGTCAAAATAGTCGCCACCGAGGCACCATTGAGCGCTACCGACAACGTCCATAAGCTGTTAAACAGCGCCAACAGCAAACCGTAGCCAGCGTAGAACGACACCTGCTCACGGCGCAGATAGGCCCATTGCGGTTTGAACAGCAGCAATAACGGTAACAACACCAGGGCCACCAGGGCCGCACGCCAGAAGGCCAGCACAAACGTCGGTAGATGGTAATACTCGGTCAGCGCGCGGATGATGATGGCGGTGAAGGCCAGCAGCATTGCACTGATTATGGCGATCACGTAACCCTGGTTGGTTCCCCGCAGGATCCCACCACTGACCACAACTGGTTCTGCTACAACACCCGACGGTAACGACATAACACCCTCAAAATTCCACCGCTTAATCATCTGGTGGAGATTTTAACGCGGCCAGATTTTGCCACCATAGCCACTTTGCCACGATGTTATGCAGGCCACTTTTATCGGTGCCAAGCCTTGTTACTATGGGATATAGTGAAAATAGACTTATATGACCGGGCCAATTTCATGCATATTCCACTGGATCGTCAGCAGGATATTCCGCTGTATCTTCAGATCGAAGAAGCGCTGCGTCGCGCCATTCTTGGCGGCACCTTTGCCGATGGCGATAAATTGCCGTCAACGCGCAGCCTGGCCGCCGAGCTTTCGGTCAGCCGCCTGACGGTGGAAAGTGCCTACGCCGAACTGACGGCCAAAGGATTGTTACAACAGCGGCGTGGCAGCGGTGCCTATGTCCGCCACCTGCAACCGGCCCCCATGCAGCAACGGCCAGCATCCAGCGAGCTATTCCCTGCGGATCGTTTCACCACCACGACATCGCGTCTGGACGGTTATCCAGATATTCCTTTGCCGGAGCACATCGTCAACTTTGCCGCAGGCGTCGGTAGCCCCAAGGTGTTCCCGCTTGAGGCGTTTCGCAAGATCCTGCTGTCGATCCTCAGCCGTCATGCAGAAGAGGCCTTCAGCTATGGCGATTATTGTGGTTACTATCCGCTGCGTGACACGCTGAGCCGGATCCTGACCGCGCAAGGTATCCCCACCCGGGCCGAACAGGTGCTGATCACCAACGGCTCGCAACACGCCATCAGCCTGATTTTCCAGACGCTATTACGCCCAGGGGATACGGTGATTGTCGAGGAACCTACCTATGCAGAAGCTCTGGGATTGCTGCGCCTGCATCAGATCAACATTGTCCCAGTGCCCAGCGATCGTCATGGCATGTGCGTTGAGCAATTACCGGAACTGATCGCCCGGCATCAGCCCAAAATGATCTACACCATCCCCAATTTCAATAACCCCACCGGGCGCTGTATGAGCGAAGCCCGCCGCAGCCGCTTGCTGGCGTTGGCCCAGCAGGCCGGGATAGTGATCCTGGAAGACGATTTTGTTGGCGATCTACGTTACAACGGTAAAAGCCTGCCGTCACTGCGCGCCATGGCTCCCGCTGGCACGGTGATTTATGTCAGTACCTTCTCCAAAATGCTGCTGCCCAGTATGCGCATCGGTTATCTGGTGGCGGACAGCGAACAGTATCTGCAATTCTCGCGGCTCAAGCACGTCGACAGCTTTACCAGCTCTAACCTGATCCAGCGCGCGCTGGACGCCTTTGTCACCGTTGGCAGCTACGACAAGCAGCTACGCCGGGCGGGAAGGATATACCGCCAGCACCGTGATGCTATGGTGGCTGCATTAAGCGAGCACCTGCCACCGGGCTGTCGGTTTGAAATCCCAGCGGGAGGGCTGTTTATCTGGCTGGAACTGCCACCTGCCGTAAGCACCACAACGTTGATGCCAATAGCCTGGCAACAGGGGGTCACCTTTGCCCGTGGCGAATGCTTTTATGTTGAGGAACAGCACGGCGAACATGGCCTGCGATTGAATTTTGCCGCCAATACGCCGGAGCTGATTACCGAAGGGATCGCCCGGCTTTGCCGGGCGATTGTTGAGGTTATGGGGAATTAAACGCTGGCCCACCAGAGCCGCAGTTTCATGCCCCAATAGCTGGTCCAGCCGGTGGTGCTCTGCACTACCTTGCCTTGAGAGATCACCACGATGGTCGGCGTTACGCCAATCTGCCACTGCGCCGATAGCTTGCCCTGCTCATCGTTAACCACCGGCAGTTGCAACTTTTTAGCCGCCAACCACTGTTCAACCTGCTGGTCATTGCCCGAACGCAACGCCACGGTCATCACGTTACCGCCGTTTGCCACCAGCTTGGCCACGTAAGGCGTGGTAAAGCGGCAAACCCCGCACCAACTGGCCCAGAAATAGACCAACAAAGGTTTATCCTGGCTGAGTTGCGCCAACGACACCGGCTCTCCGTCCAAAGTTTCCAGCATGTGTTGGTCAAAGGTCAAGGGAGCCTGCGGGGCCCGCCACCAGTCCATGGCGAACGTCACGCCCAGCACGAGCAACAGCAAAATCAGCAGTTCGCGCGTCCAGCGCCGCAACCTAGCCATTTTTTACCTTCGCCAATTGCTGCTTCACTAACGCTTCCAGATCCTCATAAGACACCGCGCCCGGCAGCATCTGATCGCCAATCAGGGTGGCAGGCGTTCCCTGCACGCCAAACTGTTCCGCCAACTGCATATTGGTGCGCAGCGAGGTCATACTCTGCTCGCTGGGGGCAACCGGCTTAACGCCAGTTTTCTCTTGCGCTGCGGCGATGCTGGCATTGTCATGAAAGCCTTTTTTCGCCATCAGGCGCTGATGCAACGACCAGAACTGTTCAGGATGCTGTTCCCAAGCCGTCAACGCCACCCGTGATGAGGCGATCGAGCTTTCCCCTTTGAACGGCAGCAGTTTCACCACCAGCGCCACATCGGGATATTTGTTGACGATCTTCTCCAACATCGGATCAAACTGCTTACAGTACGGGCAATTGTAATCGGTGAAAGCCACCAGCGTCAGCTTGGCATTCTTGGGCCCCAATCTTGGGCTGGCAGGATCGTCGAACAGGATTTTGCTATTTTGCTCAATCGCCTGGCCGAGTTGCTGGCCGTTGGTTTGCTGCTGCCAGGCGTTAACCGCTTCCGCCAGGATATCCGGGTTAGAGACCAGCGTTTCGCGGATCAGCTCTTTGATCCGCACTTCCTGCTCGGCGGTGAAAGGTGCCGCAGCCCAGACCGGGGTGACAATCAGCAGCAGTAACATCAGGAACTTGTTCATTATTGGTTTCCTTTGGCAGTAGACAGGGCTTGCAGAACGGCTTCGCGGGTGAGCAGCGGTGACAGCACTTCGCCGTCTGGCGAGCCGGGGCCATAGATTTGGTTAAAGGGAACGGCAACGCTGCCACGCTGTTGCAGGAAGGTCGAGATGCTTTCAGACGGGCGGCTCCAATCACCGCGCAACGCCACCACATCCTCGGCGCTGAGTGCTTTTTGCACCTCGTCGCGCAGCAATACGTTGTATTTATTAGCCTTGCAGGTTACGCACCAGTCGGCAGTCACGTCGACAAACACCCGCTTGTTGTCGGCCAACGCCTGCACAATCGCCTGCTCAGAAAGCGGTTGCCAGGCGATGTTGTCGTGTAACGGCTGTCGCCATTGGCTGGCCGTCAACGATCCCACCAGCAATGCCAAACCGCCTACCACCAGGACGCTTGCCGCCGCGATCCCCGCTGACCGGGCACCTAACCGTTGCCACACCGCCAGCAATAAACCGAGCAGCAAGATGGCACCGACAATCAGAGTCGGTTTCACGCCGATATGGTTGGTCATCAGGCTAAGCAGCCAGAGCGAAGACACCAGCATCAGTAGACCTAGTACCAGCCTCATCCCATTCATCCAGCGGCCAGGGCGCGGCAGGCGTAACGCCAACGTAGGCCATGCGGCAATCAGCAACCAGGGCAGGCTCATACCAATTCCCAAAGCCACAAACATACCCCAAAGCACCGGCAACGGGGCCGCCAATGCAAAGGCGACTGCCGTTCCCAGGAAAGGTGCCGAGCAAGGCGTTGCCAGCAGCGTGGCAAACGCTCCTTGCCAGAAATGACCGCTCAAGCCACGCCCGTTATGAGTGGCCAGCTTGGTATTCAGCGAGGAAGAGAGTTGCAGGTGGAACAGGCCGAACAGATTGGCGCTGAACAGCAGCGTCACCAGCACCATAAAACCGATAAACCACGGGTTTTGGAATTGGATCCCCCAGCCCAGCGCGTGATTGCTCAGGCGCAGCAGCGTCATCAACAAGGCCAGCGCCATGAAGGACACCACGATCCCCAAGGAAGAGGCCAGAAATTGCCAACGCACGCTACGCCGATCGCGCTGTTCAACCTGCAAGATGGAGCCTAGCTTCATCCCCAGCACCGGCAGCACACAAGGCATCAGGTTAAGAATGAAACCGCCCGCTAACGCCATCAACACCGCTTGCCACAAGGGGAAAGCTGCGGTGGAGGGTAAAACAAGCGGCCCGCCAATGGTCAGCGTAGCCTCCTGAGCGATCCCACCATCGCTGATAACCAGCCGCAACTGTTTACCGCGCAGATCCGGAGCTGCATCTCCCCAACCATCACTTACGGGAACTCGCGCTTGCAGGCTCTCGCCATCACTGCTGACCGTTGGCTTGCCCAAATCGGTCTCCGCCACCGTATCAAAGAACAGCTCAGGCTGCTGCCAACCCACAGTGCGTTCAGCGCTTATCTGCAACTCACCGTTGCGATAACCGGCACGCAGGCTGTCCACCAGCCCGCTGGCAATCGGCACCTGCCCCATCGCCTGAGCAAAGTCGTGATTGAACTTTGGATCAGCCGGAGCGGTGAGGTCCAGTTTGAACGGATAATCGGTCAAGATGCAGACATTGCTGCAGGTGGATAAGGTAAGCCTTCCCGCCAGTTGCTGTGGCACAGCCCCCTTTAACACGATGGGCAGAGTTATCTGCTGCTGATAGCCCTGCGTCGAGATCCCTGCCACGTCAAAGCGCTGCGGCGTTGGCCAGAACCAGGTTGCCGGTGGTGGGTTGCCCTGCCAGGTGATTGCTGGCGCAATGCCCCCTTCCCCTGGTGAGCGCCAGTAGGTTTTCCATCCTTTTTCTAGCTCGACAGCAAGCAGCACACGGGTTTCATCCCCGTTGCTGGTGTCGGCACGCAGCCTGACTTGCGCATGATCGTTCTGCGGGCTTTGCAGCCAGCCGCTATCCGCTGCCTGTGTCGCAGGTAGCCAAAGCACTAACAGGCAAGCCAACGCCAGCCTGATGATATTCCACATAGTTGTTCTCCATAAATAAATTAGTCACTCGGTTTGGCGAGGGATTAACTCATTCACGGAACACGCATAATCGCAGATGGACCCTGAGGGTGGTGGGGGAAATAACGCGTACGGGAGGGTAAGGCAGGCGTGGAGCGATGATAGGAGCCAGCAGGACCAGCAACATCCCCAGGCCAAACAGCACGTTTTCAAACATCACCGGTGCAGAGGCCAACAACGATTTGGCACTCAGCTCACAGGGAGTCGTGGTGGTGGCCTCTTCATCACCGCTGGCCGAGGATTGGCTAACGCTGACAGTGGGCAGGCCGAGTGCCAGTTGCAAGGTATGCAAGCCCGCCATGCGCTGGGTGAGGCACGTCAGTACCACCAGGCAAGCCAGGGTTAAAAACCATTTTGCAATCCGCTGCCGATTTATCATCACGCCCTCAATGCCGTATCTGCGCCTATCTTAGCGGCGCAAATAGGATAAGCAACGATTGGCCTGTAAAGAAATGTCTGGCGGCGGTATTGATGGCACGAAATTACAGGTATCATAAGCGATTAAGCCTGTGCTTTTCGCCGGGTATGTCGACTTTATACACTGCGAAGGACTGGTGATATGCAACCATTAAGTGGACCTGGCGCTCCTGGCGCAGCCGATCACCCTCCGACCGCAGGCAAAAAACCCCCTGCCGACGATCAACCGCTCTCCCCAGCCCAACGCACCCAGTTGGAAAAACTGATCGTCAAGATCATGGCCCTCAGCCCGGCCAAATCCGCCGAGATCTGGGCCACGCTGCGTCATGAATTAGGGGCGGACAACCACAGCGAACTGTTGGCACGCCATTTCCAACCGGCAGAGCAGCTACTGCAAAACCGCCTTGCCGTGGCACAACAGAGCCATGCCAGCCGCCAACTGCTGCAACAGCTCACCGAACTGTTGCCACAAGGCAATAACCGCCAGGCGGTCAGCGACTTTATCCGCCAGCAGTTTGGGCATACGGTGTTAAGCCAGTTGAGCCACCCACAGCTCCAGCAAGTGTTGAACCTGCTGCAAACCGGCGAACTGACAATCCCTCACCCGCAACAAACGGCCACCAGCGATCGTTCGCTGCTGCCTGCGGAACATCAGCACTTGCAGCTGCAGGTCACCAAGCTCAGCGCGGCCACCGGTGAGACAACGGCCAAACTCTGGCAGGCACTGTTCGATCTGGTCGGGGTAAAAATCAACGATCCGTTGCCCGCACGCCACTTCCAACTGCTCAGTCAGTTTATGCAGGTGAAATTGGCGCTCAGCCCACAAACGGCGCCGACGCTGCAAAACCTGCTGGCGGTATTGAAACAGCCAGCAGACCAGCAGGAGCAGCAACAGCTCAATGACTATTGCCAGAGCCGCTTTAACGGCAACCTGAATACGCCGTTGACTCACGCGCAGCTAAACGACGTGATCCAGCAGTTGTTTACCCGCCGTCTGGACAAGGCTGGCCACGCTCCGTCGTTACACAGTGACGTTCAACAGCCGCAACCATTGCTTAATCCGCTAATCGCCGCCCTGCCGCAGCCTTTACAGTCGGTGTTCAGTAAGCCTTTGGCGCTGGTTGTCGGCGTTATCGTATTGGCATTGGTCGTTTGGGCGCTGTTTTAACAGCCGCACTCCAGCGCTTTATCCCGCCCCTGCATTGTCCCCTGCTCAACACCGATGGCCACCGGATGGCCATCGCGTAGCCAGAAATCCAGCCCGCCAATCAGCTCTTTGACCCGAAAACCGAGCTTGGCCAACTTGTATGCCCCCTGGGTGGAACCGTTACAGCCGATACCGTCGCAGTAGGTGACATAGACCTTGTCACGATCGAGAGATGAGGTGCTGCTTTCATCCATTAAGCGGTGGGGAAAGCTCAGCGCTCCAGGAATATGCCCGGCGGAGTAAAGCGCGCTGGCACGGGTATCGATCACCACAATCTCGCTGACGCCATTGCGCAAATCTTCCGCCACATCCGCCGAGTCGGCGTAAAAGCTGAGCTTAGCCGCCAGATAATCCAGGCTTTGTGGTACCGCTGCCGGGGGAAAAGCCAATACCAGTGAAGAGACGTTCATAGTGCAACTCCAGTGCCTTAAGGTTGATGACAATAGTGCCTGATTTTGGTCTTATGGTTGAGACCCATTTTACCAAGGTAATAAGACCGATTATGTCTCAGGTATTGCTGACGCTATTTCAACAGGCGGATAACGCTAAGGGCACGCTACGTGAGCGAGTGTGTAATACGCTACGCACGGCGATCCATAGCGGCACGTTAAGCGCGGGCCAGCGGCTACCCTCCTCGCGGGTTCTGGCGGCCGATCTGGGCGTCTCACGGGTTACCGCCGAAGCCGCCTATGCGCAGCTGGAAGCCGAGGGATATCTACATCGTCGGGTGGGCCAAGGCACCTCTGTCGCTATCCAGATCGCCAAGCCTGCGCCAATACGCAAATCCAGCGGCCAACTGCGGCTCTCACAGCGCGGCTTGGCGATTGTGCAAACCGGGGGCTGCCGTGATCCACAGCAGCCACTGCCGTTTGCTGCCGGTTCACCGGATCTGCGCGCCTTCCCACTGAAGCTGTGGCAACAGCTCACGGCCCAACGGTTGCGGCTGCAGGGGGAAAAACTGCTGTGTTATGGCGATCCCCAAGGCTACTTGCCGCTGCGTGAAGCCATTGCCGGTTACGTCGGCCAAACCCGCGGCGTGAACTGCGACGCGGAACAGGTGATCGTACTGACCAGTTCCCAACAGGCATTGCAGCTGATTGCTACCTTGCTGATCGATAACGGAGATGTGGTGTGGGTCGAGGAGCCTGGTTACAACGGGGCCAAGAACGCATTTACCAGCGCAGGAGCTAATTTGGTACCGGTGGCAGTGGATGAGGCCGGGCTGCGGCCAGACGGTTCATTACCTCCCCCTCGCCTGATCTATCTGACGCCTTCGCATCAGTACCCCACCGGCGTGGCACTCAGCCTGGAACGGCGATTGGCCCTATTGGAACAGGCGCGGCAATCGCAAAGTTGGATTATTGAGGATGACTACGACAGCGAGTTTCACTATGACGGCCAACCAATGCCCGCCATGCAGGGTCTGGATCGCCACGGCACGGTGCTGTATGTCGGCACTTTCTCCAAAGCGCTGTTCCCTTCGCTACGGCTAGCCTATCTGATTGTGCCCCCCGCGCTGGTGACGGCGTTTACCACCGCACGTTCGGTCTATGACGGCCATTGCGCTCAGTTGGCGCAGGCCGTCACGGCAGAGTTTATTCTGCAAGGGCATTTTGCTGCCCACATCCGCTACATGCGCCAACTCTATCGCAGCCGCCGTGATTGGCTACTGACGCAGTTAGCACAGCACCTGGGGCATTTTGCCACGCCACAGCACGCGGGCGGCGGACTACAGCTCGGCGTTTGGCTACCGGAGGGCCAAGAGGCAGAACTGACCCGACAGGCGCAACAGCTAGGCGTCATTACCCCCGGCCTGTCTACGCAGTATCAGAACGCCAGCGCCAGACGCGACGGCTGGTTATTGGGGTTCTCTGCCCTCACACCAGGGGAGATAACCTTGGCCGTGGAACGGTTGCGGCGAATTACCCCAGTAACAGCCAACCCACCAGAGTAGCCCAGGCCAGGAAGGGGATCGAATAGTAATGGAATCGCAGCCAGATCTGGCGTTCCCCCGCCATCCGCAGGGCGATCAGGTTCGCCAGAGATCCGATCGCCAGGCCAAATCCCCCGGCGTTTACCGCATAGGCCACCAAGGCGCTGGACGGCACATAGTTCAGCAACAAAATGGTCGCCGGAACGTTGCTGATCACTTGGGATAAGGCGATCCCCAACGCATACACGCTACCATCCGCCAGCGAGGCAATCTGGTCAAACTGCGGCTGCAGCGCTGGCAGTTGGGTCAACAAGCCAATATTGATAAACATGGCGAGAAATACGAAGATCAGGCTCCAGTCGATCTGCAGCAGCACCTGGCGAGCCAACAGCAGAAAACCGGCAAACACCAGTAACATGCCATACAACGGCACGTCCAAATCCAGGCAGATCAGAAAGGCGACATATAGCGCGACACTGGCCAGTAACAGGCGCATTTGATAAGGATAGGGTTGGGTGTTCGGGGCCTTAACAATTTTCCGCGCCGGGAAACTGAACCAGGTGACCACCAGCAGGCTCAGCATCATGATAATGCCGAAAGGTGCCATGCGCCCGATAAACTCCATAAAGGTCAGCGAAGACTTGCTCCACAGCAAAATATTCTGCGGATTGCCAATCGGCGTCAGCAACGACCCGGCGTTAACCGCCAGTGCCTGGAAGATGATCAGGCGGCTTATCGGCAGTGAAGAGAGCTTTTTCAGCGTAATGGTCAACGGGATCACGATAAACAGCGCCACATCGTTGGTGAGAAACGACGACAGCACCGCAGCGGCACACACCAGAAACAGTGCCAGTGAGCGTTCACTTTGCAGGGTGTTCACGATCTGGCGGCCGATAAAATCGAAATAGCCGCTAACCTCAACGCCTTTGGTCAGCAGCATCAACCCCAGCAGGGTCATGATGGTGCGCCAATCGATAAAGCCAGAGAGTGCCCTCAGCGGCTGTGGCCCAATGGCGTACAGCAGCATCCCCATCAGCAGCAACGCATGCAGGAAGCGGTCATGCAAAAATGGCCTCAACAAACTGGTCACCGCATTTGAACTCATGGATTTACTCTTATTTTTCAAGCGAAGACTGGAAAACGACGTTAGCCGAAGCTCTTGAATTACGCCAGTAAAAAAGCACGTTGCCCTTTCCATTTATCGTATTTTGTTTTATACCCGTCGTCTTTCCCTGCTTTTAGGATTTTCTATGGCCAATTCCATTGCCAAAAGGCTGCTGCTCAGCGCGGCGCTGATGCTGCTAGCCGCCTGTAACGATGCCAACACCCGTCCCCAGATCGACATCGAAGGCAAAACCATGGGGACGTTCTATAGCGTGAAGGTCAGCGGCGCTGTCACCGAGAGCAAACAACAATTGCAGCAGGAGATCGATGCGCTGCTGGAGCAGGCCAACGACGATATTTCCACTTACCGCCCCGATTCGGTGTTATCCCGCTTCAACCAGAACACCACTGCCGAGCCGCAGCCCATCCCCCGTGGAATGGCCGATATCATCCTCACCGCTCAGCGCATTGGCCGTGATACCGGGGGTGCTATGGATATCACCGTCGGCCCGTTGGTTAACCTGTGGGGTTTCGGCCCGGATAAGCGGGCCGTCAAAGTCCCCAGCCAGCAGCAGATCGATGCAGCCCGCCAGCATATTGGCCTACAGCATCTGAAATTACTCAGCGACAGCCGGGGTGAATGGCTACAAAAAGATCTGCCGGAGATGTATGTCGATCTCTCCACGCTAGGCGAAGGTTACGGCGTGGATCAGTTGGTCCAGTTGATGGCGCGCAAAGGCATCACCAACTATCTGGTCTCGGTGGGCGGAGCCGTTTCATCACGCGGCGTGAATGGCCAGAACAAGCCTTGGAGGGTGGCAATCCAAAAGCCCACCGACCGGGAAAATGCGGTACAGGCGCTGGTGGATTTGCAAGGCTACGGCATCAGCACTGCGGGGAGTTACCGCAACTATTTCGAGCAGGACGGTCAGCGCTATTCCCATGTGATCGATCCCGTCACCGGGCGGCCTATCACCCATAAGCTGGTTTCCGTCACGGTGATTGCCCCTACGGCGTTGGAAGCCGATGGTTGGGATACCGGGTTGATGGTGCTGGGCACGGAAAAAGCGCTGAAACTGGCCGAAGAGAAAGGACTGGCGGTGTATCTGATCAGCAAAACCGATGACGGTTTCAGCGCGGTGATGACGCCGCAGTTTAAGGCTTTTTTGGTGCAGTAAAGAGTTTTGGCTCACGTGTTGTCCCCTCACCCTAACCCTCTCCCACAGGGAGAGAGGACCGTTCGAGTTCGCTATTCGTTACAGCAACTTACCTGACCATGGCACTAAATCAACTGCCTTTTACCCAGCTAACAGATTGATCACGGCACCTTGCCACAACACCGTGTCAGCTCCCTCTCCCTGTGGGAGAGGGTTGGGGTGAGGGGCCGATTACTCCACTTTCTCACCAGGTTTTTCATCCTTGCGGTGCAGCAACGAATACACCGCCGGGATCACCAGCATCGATAGCAATGGCGCACTCACCATACCGCCAATCATCGGTGCGGCAATCCGCTGCATCACCTCTGAGCCAGCACCGCCGCCCCACATAATCGGTAGTAAACCAGCCATAATGGTCGCCACCGTCATTACCTTCGGCCTGACGCGCAACACCGCCCCTTCGCTAATCGCCGCCATCAGTTGCTGATGACTCAACGGCTGGCCGGGCTGACGATGTTTCGCCAACGCCTGATTAAGGTACAGCACCATAATCACACCAAACTCCGCCGCCACCCCGGCAAGCGCAATAAAGCCCACCGCCCCCGCCACCGACAGGTTGTAATCGAGCAGATACAGCAGCCAGACCCCACCTATCAGCGCAAACGGCAGCGTCGCCATGATCAGCAGCGCGTCGCTCACGCTGTTGAAGGTGACAAACAGCAGCACAAAGATGATCGCCAGCGTTACCGGCAGCACAATCTTCAACTGAGCGCTGGCGCGTTCCAGATACTCAAACTGCCCGGACCAACTGAGGGAAACCCCGGCTGGCAGCTTCACCTGCTGTGCCACCACCTGCTGCATCTCTTCCACCGCCGATTTCAAATCGCGCCCGCGCAGATCGACATAGATCCAATCGGAAAGCCGGGCATTCTCGCTTTTCAGCATTGGTGGCCCCTCGGTGATGCGAATATCCGCCAGTTCTGCCAAAGGTACTTGCCCACCGGTCGACGTCACCACCGGCAATTCACGCAGCTTTTGCAGCGAATCACGGATCTCCCTTGGGTAACGGACGTTGATCGGATAACGTGCACGCCCTTCAATGGTTTCAGCGATGTTTTCCCCACCCACCAGCGTAGCAACCACCGATTGCAGCTCTTTCACCGAAACGCCGTAACGCGCCGCACGCTGGCGATCGATATCGATATCCACATAGCGCCCTCCAGCCAGGCGTTCCGCCAGCGCGGAAGTCACACCTGGAACCTGCTTCACCACCTGCTCAATCTGGCTGGCCGCCTGCTCAATATCGGCAATATTGCTGCCGTTGACCTTGATGCCTACCGGGCTTTTGATACCGGTCGCCAGCATATCCAGACGGTTACGGATCGGCGGCACCCAGACGTTGGCAATGCCGGGCACCTTGACCACGCTATCCAGTTCAGCCACCAGCTTGTCCATCGTCATACCGGGCCGCCACTGGTCGCGGGGCTTAAAGCGAATGGTGGTTTCCAACATGGTTAGTGGAGCCGGATCGGTTGCCGTCTCCGCCCGCCCGGCCTTGCCAAAGACCGTGTCCACTTCCGGCACGGTTTTGATCAACCTGTCGGTCAATTGCAGCAGCCGTGCCGCCTCACGGGCCGATATCCCCGGCAGGGTCGAAGGCATATACAGCAGATCCCCTTCGTCCAATGGTGGCATAAACTCGCTGCCCAGGCGGCTAAGTGGGAATAAGGTCAGCACCAACAGCAGAGCGGAAATCCCCAGGGTGGTTTTAGGCCGCGCTAGTACCGCCGCCAGCAACGGCTGATACATGCGGATCAAGGCGCGATTGATCGGATTGGCATGTTCGTCCGGAATGCGGCCCCGGATAAAATAGCCCATCAGCACCGGTACCAGCGTGATGCCCAATCCGGCGGATACCGCCATTGCATAGGTTTTGGTGAACGCCAATGGCGCAAACATCCGCCCTTCCTGCGCCTGTAGCGAAAACACCGGAATAAACGACAGGGTGATGATCAACAGACTACAGAACAGCGCCGGGCCAACCTCCACCGCCGCCTGCTCTGAGATGTGCCAGTAATCTTTTGAGGTGGGCTGCTGGCCGGGATGACGTTGCCGCCACTGCTCCAGCACTTTGTGCATGTTTTCGATCATCACAATCGCCGCATCCACCATCGCGCCGATGGCAATGGCGATCCCCCCCAGCGACATGATGTTGGCATTAACGCCCTGGTAATGCATCACCACAAAGGCACCCAGGATCCCCAGCGGCAGAGTCACCATCGCCACCAGTGCCGAACGGAAGTGGGACAGGAATAAAGCGCACACCACCGCGACCACCAGGAACTCTTCCAACAGCTTGAATGACAGCGTATCGATCGCGTTTTCGATCAGTTGCGATCGATCATAAACCGGCACGATCTCCACGCCCGGCGGCAGGGTGTGCTGAAGCTGTTGCAGCTTGGCCTTCAGCGCATTAATGGTTTCCAGCGCATTCTTACCATAGCGCATCACCACAATACCGCCCGCCACTTCACCTTCACCGTTGAGTTCTGCCACGCCACGGCGGATTTCCGGCCCCTCACGTAATTCTGCCACTTGTGACAACAGGATCGGCACACCGTCGCGGGCGGTGATCACCACGTTATTAAAGTCGGCCAGTTTTTTCAGGTAGCCGGAGGTGCGTACCATATACTCAGCCTCCCCCATCTCCAGCAGCGCACCGCCACCTTCCTGGTTGGCATCCTGAATGGCGCTCACCACCTGCTGATGGGTAATATTCAGCGCCCGCATACTTTGCGGATTTAATATCACCTGATATTGCCGCACCATGCCGCCAACGCTGGCCACTTCCGCGACGTTAGGCACGGTTTTCAGTTCGAACTTGAGCGTCCAGTCCTGCAAGGCACGCAGATCTGCCAGGCTGTGTTTACCGGTACGATCGACCAGCGCATACTCATAAACCCAGCCAACGCCGGTAGCATCCGGCCCCAGCGCCACTTTGACCTGCGGCGGCAGCGAGGACTGCACCTGGCTGAGTGACTCCAACACCCGCGAACGCGCCCAGTAAGGATCGGTACCGTCTTCAAACAGAATGTAGACGTAAGCATCGCCGAACATCGAGAAGCCCCGCACCGTGCTGGCTCCTGGCACCGTCAGCATGGTGGTGGTCAGCGGGTAGGTCACCTGATCTTCAATCACCTGCGGCGCTTTGCCCGGATAGGTCGCCCGGACGATCACCTGCACGTCAGAGAGATCGGGCAGCGCATCCAGCGGTGCCTTCTGCAACGCCCATACGCCCCACCCGGCCAGCAGTATCGAAGCCAGTAATACCAACAGGCGATTGCGTATCGACCAGCGGATCACGGAGGCGATCATTGGTGGCCTCCTTGCGGCATGATCTGGCTAATGTGCGAGCCGTTTTCATCCACGCTAAAGTGGAACATCACCTTGCTGCCGATACCAATCCCGGTGGGTAAGCCACCCGCAGGCAGGGTGAAATCCATGGTCATCGCGGGCCATTGCAACTCTGCGACCGGATCGTGCGACAGCGTGACGGTATCACCATCCACCGCTTCTACCACACCTAGCGTCTGATACTGTTTTACCCCCTCCTGCGCGGCCATCTGTGGCAAGGCGCTGCGCATGCTGGCTTCGGAATCAATCAGGAACTGGCCCGAGGTGACCACCTGTTGCCCGGCTTGCAGACCCTGTTTAATTTCTACCCAGCCGTCCTGTGCCAGGCCGGCGACCACGTCAACCGGAGCAAAGTGGCCGTTCCCTTCCGCCACCAGCACCCGGTTGCGATCGCCACTGCCGATCAGGGCCTCCTGCGGGATAGCCAGCACTGGCTTGGCCCCGGCGTTTTGGGCCAGTTGCACCTGCAAATACATGCCCGGTTTCAGGCGCTGTTGGGGATTTTTCAGCACGATACGCGCTTTAAAGGTACGGGTAAGCGGATCGACGTTAGGCAGCAGCTCGCTAACCTCCCCGGTAAAGCGTTCACCCGGCCAACTGGCGGAACTGGCTGCTACCGCATCACCAACCTGTAACAGCCCGGCCTGCGCCTGCGGGTAATCAATCACCATCCACACCGGATCGAGACTGGCCAGCTCAAACAGTCCCTGCGTCGCGGTGACCTGCATCCCTTCCCGTGCGTCCAGCTTGTTGATAAACCCACTCTCCGGGGCGGTAATAGTAATGCGGGTCTGAGGTTGGCCACTGCGTTCAACCTGGCGAATGATGGCTTCAGGCATAAACTGCAATGCCAGACGCTGGCGGGCGGCAGAGGTCAGTGCGCTATCGCCCAGTTTGCGGATCGCCAGGTATTCCTGCTGTGCAGCACTCCAATCCGGGATCCATAGCTGTGCTAACGCTTGCCCTTTTTTTACCTGCTGCTGGCTGGCACGCACATAGAGTTTGTCTATCAGCCCGTTGGCCCGGGCGGCAATGACCTGAACGCCGCGCTCATCGGTGGCAACGCTGCCATAGGCATCAAGCTGCAAATTCAATTCACGCAGTTGTGCTGCCGTTGTACGGACGCCCAGATTCTGCTGCTGGCGGGCGCTGATAGTGACACCACGATCATCCTGCTGCTCATCGGCATAGCGCGGCACCAGTTCCATATCCATAAACGGCGATTTGCCCGGCTTATCAAAACGCTGGCCTGGCACCATCGGATCGTACCAGTACAGCACCTGCCGTTCGGCACCGCCGCTGGCGGGTTGCGCCGCGGTTTTTTCCCCGGCAAGCCAATAGCCGCCCATAGCACCGCCCAATAGGGCGGCTAACAGCGTCAGGCTAAAACGCATTTTCATGACTTTGCCTCCTGCACGGTGAGATAACGGATGGCGGCCCACAGCTGAGCCAATTCACGCGCGGCCTTACCGGCGCTAAGACGGCTGTCGAGCAAGGCCCGGCGCGCCTCCAACACCGAGGAGAGATCGCTTTTGCCACTGCGGTATTGCGCCAGTTGCAGTGCCACACGCTGTTGCTGCAGCGGGATCGCCTGCTGTTGCTGACGCTGCCATTGCGCCTGCGCGGCCTGATACTGCGCCAGCAGGGTATCTAGCTGGGCCTGATGATCGCGGATCAATAATGTCAGTTGGTCGTTGGCTTCCATCGAGCGGGAAACGTCAGCGGCATAGTCCTTATCCTGACGCTGTGAGCGGAACAGGGGCAGATCGACGGTAAACATCACACCCGCCATATCCTCATAGCCATCGGCCCGTTTGCCATACGACACCTCTATCCCAACGTCCGGAATGGCGGCCACCTCGGACTGTGCCGATCGAGCCTTGGCCACATCGGCCTCACGGCTCGCCTGCACTACCTCCGGGTGCTGTTTGATCGCTTGTCTTAACAGGTTGCTCTCGGCGGGCAGGCGCTCGAAGCGTGGCAACGGGCCACCGATCCCCTCAACCTGCTGCCCGGTCAACTGGGTCAAGCGCGCCTGGGCGATGGTGACGTCACGCTGCGCCTCACTAAGCCGATCCTGCATCGCCAACAGCGTCAAACGAGCATCGATAACGTTAGCGGCGGGCGAACTGCCACTGGCTACTCCGGCATGTTGCGCGGCGATCTGACGCTCACTCTCCTTGAGCAAGGCCGTAGCATCCTTCAGCGTCTGCTGGCTCAACGCCAACTCCAACCAGGCTTGTGCCGTCTGCTGCTGCAAGCGGGCGCGGATCGTCGCACTGCTGGCTTCGGTTTTATTGGCCTCGGCCCGTAGGGTGTCCGCCTTACGTTGGCGTTTGGTGCTGCTGACATAATCCTGCATGATGCCAACCCGCTCCATGGTCATCCCGTCACGGGTCAAGCGCCGGGCGCTACTGCCTTGTACCGGCACGTTTTCAATGCCGAATTTCAGCTTGGGATCGGGCAGTTCCATCGCCGAATCCGCCATGTTTTGCAACGCATTCACCTGATGCTGGTTGGCCGAAAGCTCGGCGGAATAGCGCTCCGCCGCCGCCAACGATTGCTCCAACGTCAGGCCGGTTGCCTGCGCACTCGCCGTCCAACAGGCGAGCAGCAGCCAGCCCACCCGCAATGGGTGAGAAAGTAGTCTGGACATGGTGCCCCCGTTAGTCTTGGCTGGCGCTGATGGCGGTCAGCTGATAGCCGCCGTCAACCTGACGGAAGCTGAACTCCACCGCAGTCCCGGCAACCAAGGCAGGCAACGGCGGTTGGGGCTGAAGGAAATTCATGGTCATCGGCGGCCAGTTCAAGGCAGGGATGGCAGGATGGGCGAGCGACACTTTCTGCTCACCCCAGGCCTTAACGGTCCCTTTAGAGTGATAGACGGCGGCGTCTTGGCTGGCATGTTGGTGATGTTGCATCTCCGCGGCGGAGACAAATGAAGAGAACATCAGAGAGATGAAAACGGCAGTGATCAGATTACGCATAACGATAGCTCCATAAAATAGACAAAAACAACTCAGGTCGCCGTGCTGGACGGCAAAGCGGTTGGTTTGGCTATTCACGGAAGCGGCAGAAGACGATCTCTGCCGGTGGGCCTGCTATCGGAGGGGTTTGCCAATCGAGGCGTAAGAACTGTGCCTGGGGCTGAGGAGCGGCAACCAACAGCTCACTGCTGGCAGGTATTACTGCCGCCAGGGCAAGATTACCGTGGTCTTGCTGGGCCGAATCTGGAACGCAGTGCTTTTCACACACCGGCCCTTCAGCCTGCATCATCTCATTTGCTAGCGGATCGGCGGCCTGCATATGCATCGTATGCTGCGCGGCTGGCGCAACGGTGGTGAGTTGCAGGTCACAGTGATGGCTGGCGATCGCCAGTTGGCTGTTGAGCAGTAGCCAGCAGACGGCCAATAGCCATGCTGCGGCCCGCTTCTTGGCGAAGCGCAACCGATGCATAGATATTGAGATGGACGCCAAAGCCGACATGCAAAAATTCCAGATGAAGAAACTGCGCTGAGTATATCGGCAGAAAACTGCCGCAGGAACGGAATTTACACCCGCTGACAAAGCCGACTCGGAACAATCCTGCAAACTGGAAATGCTTTGATTTCAGTCAACTACGCATCTTAAAAATCCCGCTAATCATAGCAAAAAACCGGCTTTCGCCGGTTTGCATATTAATTTAGCCCTAAGGTCCACTGGGCTATTTTGAAGTAGATGATCAAGCCGGTGCCGTCTATCAGCGTGGTGATAAACGGGGCGGAGACTACGGCAGGATCCACACCGAAGCGTTTCAGTGCCATTGGGATCACGGAAGAGACAATCGCGGCCCACAGCGTAATACAAACCAGGGTCAAGCTCACGATGAGCGTAATCTCATAGCCGATCCCCATCATCCAACCACGGAACGCGCCAGCACAGGCCAACGTTAACGCGATCATGATCGAGGTCGTCATTTCCTTGCGTAGCACGCGCCCCACATCGCGCATGCGGACCTCTCCCAAGGCCATAGCCCGCACAATGGTGGAGGTGATTTGCGTGCCGCTGTTACCACCTGTACCCACCAATAGTGGGATAAAGAAGGCCAGGGCAATCGCCGCTTCCAATGACTCTTCAAAATGCTGAATAACCGTGCTGGTATAAGCCTCGGCGACGAACAGCAACAGCAGCCACACGCTACGTTTTTTCCACAGTTCGAAGGAGGTCATTTCAAGGTAAGGCTTATCCAGCGGCAGGCTTGCCCCTTGCATATGGGCATCCTCGGTGTTTTCATCCTCGATAATCTGGGCTATTTCGCGCTCGGTTAAGCAGCCAACCAAACGGCCATTATCGACCACCGCCACAATATCTAAATTATTATTGTCCACCAGTTTAGCGATATGTTCACGTTCGTCCGTGGGTTTTACATGGAAGAAGGTGGTCTCCATCATATCCTTGATACGCTCGCCATTATGTTCTTCCTGCAATAAGCGTTTAACAGAAAGTACACCCACCAGTTTGGTGCCGTCTTCAATAAAGATTTGTGCGGGAATATCGTCGTTGGACAGTTGATTAACGAATATTTTCCTGGCTTCGCCAACGTAAAGATCTTGATGCAGAACAAAGACTTTTTTGTTCATATAACGCGCGATGGCGTCGTCTTCAAAGTTGGCGTTTTGGTAAAGGTCTTGCAATACAACATGTGACATTCTAGATACTCCCGATTGAAAGATGGAGTCTCATAGAGGCGACAAGACAGGACAGCGAAAGCCGATCCCCACGTCTTGGGTTTAGCACTATACAACGTATCCCCAGGGGGAAGTTACCTTAGCAATGCCTTGATTCGGCTAATGCTTGTTTTACCCTTGGTGGCCTCTCTCGATGCCATTAGAGCGGTAACTTGTGTTCGTATAGGAGCCTCGCCATAACGAGATCGTAAAGCTAGATAAAGCGTGGGCATTATGACTGGTTTGGTTATTCGTATCGGGAAAAGGGGTATTTTGTTGAGGTGTTATTTATTATTCGGGCCAAAAAATAACCGGATTAATTTATTATCCTTTCAGGCTACGGCTAAATTAAACGAAAAACCACCCGCTGTTTAAGTTATCTGCTGTCATTTTTTTGATCTGCGAAATCTTAATTCGTACTGATGTAGGGTATAGCTTTAAAAACGCAAAAAAAATCGGGCACCTATTATGGTGCCCGATTGATAATATGATGCCCTGCGCTTACTTCTGCAGTTTACGCATTACCAGCGTGGCGTTGGTGCCGCCGAAACCGAAGCTGTTGGACATGACCGTGGTCAGCTCACGCTTGGTTGGCTCGGTCACGATGTTCATGCCAGCCGCCTTCTCATCGAGGTTATCGATGTTGATGCTTGGCGCAATGAAGCCGTGCTCGACCATCAGCAGGCTATAAATCGCTTCCTGCACGCCCGCCGCACCCAGTGAGTGGCCGGTCATGGCTTTGGTTGAAGAAATAGCCGGGGTGTTATCGCCAAAGACTTCACGGATCGCGCCCAGTTCTTTCACGTCGCCGACCGGCGTAGAGGTGCCGTGTACGTTCATGTAGTCGATTGGGGTGTCTACGCCCTGCATTGCCATCTTCATGCAACGCACCGCGCCTTCACCCGATGGAGCCACCATGTCGGCACCGTCTGAAGTGGCACCGTAACCGATGATTTCCGCATAGATATGTGCGCCGCGAGCCAGAGCATGTTCCAACTCCTCAACCACGACCATGCCGCCGCCGCCTGCGATAACGAAACCGTCACGCGCTGCGTCATAGGTACGGGAAGCTTTTTCTGGCGTGTCGTTATAGCTGGTAGACAGCGCGCCCATAGCGTCGAATTCGCAGGCCATTTCCCAGCACAGCTCTTCACCACCGCCAGCAAAGACGACGTCTTGTTTACCCAGTTGGATCAGCTCAACGGCGTGGCCGATACAGTGTGCTGAAGTTGCGCAGGCAGAGCTGATGGAGTAGTTCACGCCGCGAATTTTGAATGGGGTTGCCAGGCAGGCAGAAACGCCTGATGCCATCGCCTTGGTCACCATGTATGGGCCAACGCCACGCAGGCCTTTGGCGCGCATACCGTCAGAACCCGCCACCTGGTTACGTGGAGAACCACCACCGGAACCGACCACCAGACCGGTGCGATCGTTGGAAACCTGATCGGCTGCCAGGCCGGAATCTTGAATCGCTTGTTCCATGGAGAGATAGGCGTAAACCGACGCGTCGCTCATAAAGCGCATCACTTTACGGTCAATCAGACCGGTAGTGTCGAGTTTAACATCACCCCATACGTGACTACGCATGCCGGAATCTTTCAGCTCCTGAGAGAAGGTGATCCCAGAGCGGCCTTCCTGCAGACTTGCCAGGACCTCCTGCTGGTTGTTACCAATGCTGGAGACGATTCCCAGGCCAGTAATCACTGCACGTTTCATTCAAGTACCTCTTCCACAATTTACATTCGGGATTTTGCATCGCACTTTAGCGTACAGATGTACGCCGAACAAGTCCGATCAGAATAATTTTGCATTATCTTTACCCAGTTTGCACCTCGGGGCTACCCCCGTTAAAATCGCTTTATCCCTTGAATTACGAGCAACCTACCGTGAGCAATGCCCCCATCCAAACCGCAGCGTTAAGCTGGAATGAACAAGGTACACCTGTTTCGAAACAGTTTGATGACGTCTATTTTTCCAACCAGGATGGGCTGGAGGAAACCCGCTACGTCTTTCTGGGGGGCAACCGGTTGCCACAACGCTTCAGCGATCATCCACGCTCATTGTTTATTGTGGCAGAAACCGGCTTCGGTACCGGGCTGAATTTTCTGACTCTGTGGCAGGCCTTTGCCCGTTTTCGGCAGGAGACACCGGCGGCGAGTTTGCAGCGCCTGCATTTTATCAGCTTTGAGAAATACCCGCTGCAGTTGGAGGATCTGGCGGCAGCCCATGCCCAATGGCCAGAACTGGCCCCCTTTGCCGATGAACTTCGCGCCCAGTGGCCTTTGCCGCTGCCAGGGTGCCACCGCCTGCTGCTTGCCGAAGGGCAGATCACGCTCGATTTATGGTTCGGTGACGTCAATACCCTGTTGCCACACTTTGACGCCAGCATGAACGATCAAATTGACGCCTGGTTCCTGGATGGCTTTGCGCCGTCCAAAAACCCCGATATGTGGAGCGAACCGCTGTTTGCCACCATGGCGCGTTTTGCCCGCCCAGGCGGCAGCTTTGCCACCTTCACTGCCGCAGGGTTTGTCCGCCGTGGATTGCAGCAGGCCGGGTTTGAGGTCAGCAAATGCAAAGGCTTTGGCCAGAAACGCGAGATGCTCACCGGCCAGCTCCCCGCCGACACCCCGGCAAGCGTCAATCCAAGCCCGTGGTTCCTTCGCCCGGCAGCGGAGAATACCAACGATGTCGCCATTATTGGCGGCGGCGTAGCCAGTGCGCTCACCGCATTGGCCTTATTGCGCCGTGGGGCCAGGGTTACCTTGTATTGCGCCGATGCGCAGCCCGCAGAGGGAGCATCCGGCAATCGCCAAGGGGCGCTGTACCCATTGCTGAATGGCCGGGGCGATGCGTTGGAAAACTTCTTCTCCGCCGCCTTCCCCTTTGCCCGCCGCCTGTATGACGCCCTGCTGCAACAGCAGGTTGAGTTCGATCACCAGTGGTGTGGCGTCAGCCAATTGGCCTATGACGAGAAAAGCGCGGGGAAGATCGCCAAGATCCTGGCCGTTGCCTGGCCGCATACTCTGGCACAACAGGCCGATCGCGCTACGCTTAGCGCCCTGTGTGGGATCGATACGGGGTTTGGTGGCATTCACTATTCGCTCGGGGGCTGGCTGTGCCCTGCTGACCTGACACGTGCCGCGATTGCCCTGGCCCAACGGCAGGGATTGGTTTGCCACTATCTGCATACGCTTTCCGATCTGAACCGCAATGATGAGGGTTGGCAGCTGCATTTTGCTGGGGGTGAAACTCACCAACATGCGACGGTGATCCTGGCTAACGGGCACCAACTCACCACTCTGGCACCTAGCGCCGCACTACCGGCATATGCGGTGCGCGGCCAGGTTTCACATATTCCCACTACGCCAATCTTAAGTGAGCTAAAACAGGTACTGTGTTACGACGGTTATCTGACGCCGGTGAATCCTGACAATCAGCAGCACTGCATTGGTGCCAGCTACCAGCGCGGTGAATCAAACACTGAATATAGCCAGGCAGAGCAAGAAGAGAACCGCGATCGCCTGCTGCGCTGTCTGCCAGAACAGAACTGGACGCAAGAGGTGGATATCAGTGGCCAGCAAGCACGCTGTGGCGTACGCAGCGCTACGCGAGACCATATGCCGATGGTCGGTGCCGTGCCAGACTATCAAACCACTCTGGCGCTGTATGGCGATTTACAGCTGCAACGCCAGCGCGGTGAAGCAATTGCCGATGCGCCAATGTACCCAGGGTTGTTTATGATCGGAGCCTTAGGCTCACGCGGCCTGTGCTCGGCGCCGTTGGCCGCGGAGATTTTAGCGGCTCAGGTGTTTGGCGAACCCTTACCGGGGGATAGCGAGATGTTGGCAGCGTTAAACCCAAACCGCATGTGGGTCAGGAAGCTACTGAAGGGACGCGAGGTATAATGGCTCCCCTCACCCCAACCCTCTCCCACAGGGAGAGGGAGCAGTACAGAGTTTAATCTGTTGCACGTTTAATTCTCTTACTAAGTGATGCGAAATTACAAGCAGATTGCAAGAGTAAAACGGTGGCACGTTCGGTCTCCTATCCCACAGGGAGAGGAGGCTGTACAGAGTGGCAATTAGGTACAGAGTTTAACCTGTAGTTCGTTAAATTCTCTTGCTAATTGATGTGACGTTGCGGGCAGATTACTGGAGTAAAACTGGGGCACAATCGGTCCCCTCTCCCTGTGGGAGAGGGTTAGGGTGAGGGGGCGTTTTACTCAGTCGGCAACGCTGTCTGATACAGGTTTTCCCACATGCCCAGCACCAGTATCTGATCCGGCGGGGAAAGCTCCCCGGCCTTGATGGCCTTGTCCAGGCTGCTCTGCACCCGCACCTTGAGCTGCTCGGCGCTGTGTTCGGCATGTTCTTCCGATTCCGCCACCGCCAAAGTCAGATGACCGCGCAGGTAGCCACCGGCAAACAGTTCATCATCGCTGGCGTGCTCTACCATGTCATCAATCAGCGCCAGAATGCGCGCTTCAAATTCTGCGATCATCAAATTTCCTCGTTAACAAACAGACTCTGGCCTCAGAGATCTTCCGGGTAGGGAAAATGTTCGGCCGCCAGCGGAGGCGTATTGTAAAACGATTGCAGCGCCTGAATAAAGCGCGCAGGTCGTGTGGGTATTCCCCGCTCCAGCAATTCCAGCACCCGGGTACGGACTTTACGCTGAAAACCGATGCGATCCGGCTCGCAATCTCCACTGAGATTGTCGCAGCTGACGTTGAACGGGAAGCCCGCCGCCACGCAGAACATCCACTCCAGCGCCTGCGGATTAATCTCGACCGCCTCGAATTCACTCTGCGTCTGGGCATCGCGCCCATCCGGGCAATACCAGTAACCGAAGTCCACCAGCTTGCGGCGTTCTGCTCCGGCGATGCACCAATGGGAGATTTCATGCATGCCGCTGGCATAGTAGCCGTGTGCAAAGACGATGCGATTATAAGGCAGCTCATCATCGGCAGGCAGATAGATAGGCTCATCGTCGCCTTTGACCAGGCGGGTATTGAACTCATCGCTAAAACACTGATTAAAGATTTCAATCAGTTGCGGATACTGGTGTGTGTTTGGCATAAAAAACTCAAATAACCACAAAATTAAGGAGGCCATTATAGCCGATATCTCTCGGCTTGCCGCCCCTTTGAAATGTTAAAAATGCAACGCCAACCACTGCTGGATTTCCGCCCCGTGATTGTCGTACAGCAGTTTGCAGCTCATGATCAAAGACACTATCACGATCATCGGCCGGATCAGCTTCTGGCCCTTGGTCAGCACCATGTGCGCCCCAAGACGGGCTCCGAACACCTGCCCTACCAGCATCACCAGACCAATGCTCCAGATCACTTGGCCGCCGATAATAAACAGCACCAGGCTGCCCAGATTGGAGGTGAAGTTCAGCACCTTGGCATGGGCGGTCGCCTTGGCCAGGTTAAAACCGCACAGCGTCACATAGGCCAAGGCATAGAACGAACCGGCTCCTGGCCCGAAGAAACCGTCGTAGAACCCTACGCAGCCCCCAGCTACCAGGCCAAAGGGTAACGCCCCCAGCCGACGCTGGCGATCGTTTTCCCCCAGCCGTGGCGTCAGCAAGAAATAGACGCCGATACCAATCACCAACAGCGGCAGCATCTGGCGCAGTATATCGGCACGCATGTGCTGCACCAGGATCGCGCCGATCACTGATCCCACCAGCGTCAGGAAGATGGTCAGCTTCTGGGTATTAAGATCGACAGCGCGACGGCGGACAAAGTACAGGCTGGCGGAAAACGATCCCCCAACCGACTGCAATTTATTGGTCGCCAGCGCCTGCGTTGGCGGTACGCCAACGGCCAGCAGAGCCGGTACGGTCAACAGCCCACCACCACCGGCGATCGAATCGATAAACCCGGCGAACATTGCTACCAAAAACAGTATCCCGAGCAATTCGGGACCTAATACCAGCCCATCCATAAGTCGTCTGCCTGCAAAAGTGGAGCCACTTTGTTTGCCGCACACACTACGCCTTAAAACCCAAAAAATAAACGCCCCATTCGAGGCGTTTTTTTCCAGGCTATCAGCGGTTGGCGAAGTGGCTATCCAGCAGCGCCTGACAGGTTGGCGGCAGCGGTGGTGGCTCCTTCTTGACCGGATTGGCATTCGGCTGATGCGGTTTGAACCAGCTGGCCAACTCGGCACCACAGCCATCGCCCACCGGCGGCGCATCCTGATCCAGACACTCCAGGCTACCCGCCGGGCAACGCAAGCGTACGTGCATATGCGCACGATGCCCAAACCAAGGCCGGACCTTATGCAACCAACCGCGATCGGCACCGGCATCCTGGCAAAGACGCTGTTTAATCGCTGGGTTAACGAAGATCCGCGTCACTTCGCTGTCCTGCGCCGCCATCTTGATCAAGGATTCGATTTGCGGCTGCCACTGGCGATCCACTACTTGCTTACCGTCGCCAGAGACCAGATCGATCGGCTGCGGTTTCAACAGTTGCTGAGCGCTCCAACGTTGGCGCGGCAACTGCAACCAGATGTCCACGTCCAAACCGGATTGGTGGCTGGCATGGCCGCTGCTGAAGCGCCCACCGGCCGGCATTGCCATATCGCCGATCAACACCGTGCCCAGTGCTTTCTGGTTGGCCTGGCTGCTCAGGCGCTGAATAAACGCCAGCAGGTCAGGATGGCCGAAGTAGCGCCGCTGGTCGGTACGCATCACCTGATAATCCGGTGAGTTAAGCGGCAACGGATGCGCCCCGATGATACAACCATTGGCGAAACCGCCAACGGCCTGTGCAGTACCACTGACCGGGTGGTCAATCTTTTGCCACGGCGTTAACGCCAAGGCAGAGCTGGAAGCGATCAACGCAGCGAAGCCCAGCAGCCATTTTTTCATCGTAGTCCCTTACCAGCGTGGTACGTCGGAAATCACATCACCGTTTTGCGCACGCTGGCGCAGCAGATGATCCATCAGCACGATCGCCATCATCGCTTCGGCGATCGGCACCGCACGGATCCCGACGCACGGATCGTGGCGGCCACGGGTGACCATTTCCACCGCTTCACCCTGACGGTTGATCGTACGGCCCGGCACCATGATGCTGGAGGTCGGCTTCAGCGCCAGATGGGCAATCACCGGCTGACCGCTGCTGATACCACCAAGAATGCCGCCAGCGTGGTTGCTCTGGAAACCTTCAGGGGTGATTTCATCGCGGTTTTCGCTGCCACGCTTGGTGACCACGGCAAAACCGTCGCCGATTTCCACGCCTTTGACCGCATTGATGCTCATCAGCGCATGCGCCAAGTCGGCATCCAGACGATCGAACACCGGCTCGCCCAGCCCTACCGGGACGTTTTCCGCCACCACGGTCACTTTGGCACCGATGGAGTCACCCTCTTTTTTCAGCGCGCGCATCAGTTCGTCCAGGGCTTCAAGCTTGTCCGGATCCGGGCAGAAGAACGGGTTCTGCTCAACCTGATCCCAATCTTTCAGCTCGCAGCTCACATCGCCAATCTGCGCCAGATAGCCGCGCACCTGTACACCAAACTTCTGCGCCAGATATTTTTTGGCGATGGCACCGGCGGCAACGCGCATCGCGGTTTCACGCGCCGAAGAACGGCCACCGCCGCGATAATCACGCACGCCGTACTTCTGTTCGTAGGTGTAATCGGCATGGCCAGGGCGGAACACATCTTTGATCGCGCCGTAGTCTTGCGAGCGCTGATCGGTGTTTTCGATCATCAGGCCGATGCTGGTGCCAGTGGTGACGCCTTCAAAAACCCCGGAGAGGATACGCACCTGATCCGGCTCGCGGCGCTGGGTGGTATAGCGCGAAGTGCCAGGGCGGCGACGATCGAGATCGTGCTGCAAATCAGCTTCTGTCAGCGGAATACCTGGCGGCACACCGTCTACGATACATCCCAGCGCCACACCGTGAGATTCACCAAATGTGGTGACGCGGAAAAACTGCCCAATACTGTTCCCTGCCATCACGGCTCCTTACCGTTGGTTGTCATCCCGTTCGCGTGCAAACGGGGCATACAGGCCCGCACTATGGCGAGCCCAGGTTGTTGGTTAGCTGCGGTAGAGGCTGAAATGATCTTTGCAGTCAATCAGCTGCTGTTTCGTCAGCATGAAGACGCCGTCCCCGCCGTTATCAAACTCCAGCCAGGTGAACGGAATATCCGGATATTGTTCCATCAGATGTACCATGCTGTTGCCCACTTCACAAATCAGCACGCCGTCATCGCTCAGGAAGTCTGGCGCACAGGCCAGAATGCGGCGCACCAGTTTCAGGCCGTCGCTGCCAGCAGCCAGGCCCAGTTCCGGCTCAAAGCGGAACTCTTGCGGCAGATCGGACATATCTTCCGCATCGACATACGGCGGGTTGGTGACGATCAGATCGTATTGGATCGCAGGGACGTCACGGAACAGATCGGAGCGGATCGGGATCACCTGATGTTCCACGCCGTGCGCCTGAATATTACGCTCGGTCACGGCCAGCACGTCGGTAGAGATATCTACCGCGTCCACTTCCGCTTCCGGGAAGGCATAGCCACACGCGATAGCAATACAGCCACTACCGGTACACATATCCAGGATATGGCGTGGCGGATGGGGGATCAGCGCGCTGAAGCGGTCGTTGATCAGCTCACCAATCGGTGAACGCGGTACCAGCACGCGCTCATCGACATAGAACTCCAGATCGCAGAACCAGGCTTTATTGGTCAGGTAAGCAACCGGGATGCGCTCGTTGACACGGCGGATCACTCGTTCAACGATGCGGTGACGTTCGCTGGAGGTCAAACGCGCAGTGCGCATATCTTCAGGAATATCCAACGGCAGGAACAGGCTGGGCAAGACCAATTGCACGGCTTCGTCCCACGGGTTATCGGTTCCGTGGCCATAGTAGATATTGGCGGCGTTGAAACGGCTTACGGCCCAGCGCAGCATATCCTGAATGGTGTGCAGTTCATTCACTGCTTCTTCGACGAAAATTTTGTCCAATTTGCCCTCCGGCAGGCACGATGATTCATGATTTAGCCCCGTAGTTTGCCATGAAGCCTGCGACAAATCAGCAGCAATAGCAGCGTAGCAGCATTCTGGTTGGCATTCAGTGCCAGTTTTGCGTCGACAGAAACCTTCGAGCAGGTAAACTAGCGCGATAAATGATAGGCGACGAGCGAATAATGAAGAATAAGCCCCCTCTGAGCAAAGATGAATTATTGCTCTTTAGAGAGTCGGTAGCTGGAGCAAAGAAGCTGCCGCAGGACACCATCGTCCACCCAAAACCTAAAATGAAAACCAAGCAGATCGCGCCGCAGCGCCTGTTGCAAGAGCAGGTGGATGCCAGCTTTTACTTTTCCGATGAGTTTCAGCCGCAGTTGGAAGATGAAGGCCCAACGCGCTATGTGCGTCCCGGCTACAGCCACTATGAGTTGAAGAAACTGCGCCGCGGGGATTACGTGCCGGATCTGTTCCTGGATTTGCATGGCCTGACACAGATGCAGGCCAAGCAGGAACTCGGGGCGATGATCGCCGCCTGCAAGCGTGAGCACGTGCATTGTGCCTGCGTGATGCACGGCCACGGCAAACACATCCTCAAGCAGCAAACGCCGCTTTGGTTGGCGCAACATCCGGACGTGCTGGCGTTCCACCAGGCCCCCAAAGAATGGGGGGGTAACGCAGCAATACTGCTGTTGATCGAACTAGCAGAATAGCGATATAAAATGGCACTTAGCGGTGCCAAATAATCCGCAGTGACGGTTCCAAGCAGGGGGCCATGAGTTGAGAACGATCTTGACGAAATAGCCCCTACCCATCCTGGCAAAAACTTAAGCTCTCTCCCCAATACCATACCCACTTAAATACACCAAACGCTTTTAATCTTTAATTTCAAATAAAACATTTGTTTTAAATATACTTAAAACAAAAATCATTGATGTGATTTAAAATTCACGAGAAAGATCCTGTATTAACGCCAAAAAGTAGACAGGGAAAATATTGTCAGTAGAATGCGCATTTTGTTAAACGCAGATAAAGCGTATACATTGTCATCCGCAGTTAATAGCTACTACGAATAGCCACATGGCAAATATAGTAACTTGAGCTAATCAAATAATAGCATATACCTCCTGCACAACTGGGGGATGTTCCTTCATGGTTGACAGAAATGAAGTCGGTTGCAAAACCTTTTTCCACCAGTTCGGCTACCCATATTGATAGCCTTTGCATTTCAAATATTATAGGAAATAATATTATGACCCTAAAAAACAAACAGAAACCGTTTTTTGCCAAACTTTCGCCAATTTGTTTCTTTAGCCTGCTGGCCTTACAAGGAGTAACCGTTGCCCAAGCCGCTATCGTTTCCGCCCCAGGTGGCCCATCGCTCGGTGCCAGCTCCATCAAGGGCGGTACGGTTATCGACATTAATAAGCCCGGCAGAGGGGGCGTATCTCACAATATCTATAACCAGTTTGACGTAGACCGTGGTGGAGTGGTGCTAAATAACAGCGCACAAAATTCAACGACCCAGGTGGCGGGTGCCATTAACGGCAACAAGAATTTAGCCAACGGTGCCGCCAACGTTATCCTCAATGAAGTCAACTCCGCTAAAGCCAGCCAACTCAACGGTCTGATTGAGGTCGCAGGCCAGAATGCACAGGTTATTATTGCCAACCCATCGGGGATTACCTGCAACGGCTGCGGTTTTATCAACGCCAATCGTGCGACCTTGACCACGGGCAAGGCCTCGGTGGCTAATGGCCGCGTCCTCGATTACGTTGTCAACAAAGGTAAAATTACCATTACTGGCGATGGCTTGCAGAGTTCCAGCGCCAACTATACCGATTTAATTGCCCACACCGTTGCCATTAACGCCGACGTGCAGGCCCAGGATCTACGGGTCACTTATGGCCAAAACCGCGTTAATGTCGACAACACCAAAGCCACCCTGCTCTCTGCTGCTCGTCAGTCTGGCATAGGCCTTGACGTTTCCAACCTGGGCGGCATGTTCGCCAACAAAATTACGCTGATCGGTACCGGGAATGGCGTGGGCGTGAACAACGCTGGCACCCTCGCCGCTTCCGTTGGCGATGTGACCATGAACATGAATGGTTCACTCACCAATAAGGGGACTATTTCAGCCCAAAAGGATATCAGGGTGGTATTAACCCCTAGTAACAACAATACATACGTAATAAACAGCCCAGGTGGTTATCTTGAAGCTGGCAGTGATATTGACATCAAAAGCTCTTACGTGAGAAACATCAAGGGGACCATGGTGGCCGATGGCAATATCAACATCAACAGTTCCGCAGCCTTATCTTCAAATGTAGGGGTCGATAATGATAATGGTGAACTCAGCGCTGGAAAGGGTATCACGATTAACACCAAAGGAGCCTCAATCAAGAACAGCAGCGGTATCATCAGTGCCGTGGACGATGTCACCCTGGACGCCAAGTATGGTGTGAATAACTACGTGGGTAGAATTGTATCAGATGTTGGTGGCGTGACTGTTAATACCGCTAACACTCTCTTCAACGACAGAGGGATTATTGAGGCCAACTGCTGCGTAACTCTGAATGCCTACAAGATAAGCAGTCAATATGGCCTCATCCAAACCAAGGATGACGTAGTTATTAACGTATCCTCAGAGCTGAATAACACCCAGGGTGAAATTCTGGCAGAAGGCAACATCGCTATAAAAGCGTCAGAGATTAAAAATAACTCAGGTAAAATCATGGCTCAGGAAGCCTTGAATATCGAAGCCGCCCGGCTGGTTAATAGTGCTTATCATAATCCAACCCAAGAATACGGTATATTCAGCGGTGGTGACATGAGCCTAAACTTGAGCTCATCACTCAATAATGAGTATGGTGTCATCGCTTCTCAGGGTGATATCACCATTACCCCTAACTATCTCATAGCCAATAAGCATGGGCATATTGGGAGCGATAAAAACATCACGCTGAATGCGGCCAGCATTGGCAATCACAATGGCAATATGATTGCTGGCGAAAATCTGGTGGTTAATGCCTCACGTTTAGATAATGGCTCATCGGCCAGCACCGCTGGAAACATTGAGGCCGGTGATAATTTAGAGATCAACATGAAGCGCGGCCCACTTTCCGGTGGTCAGCAGGTCGATGGCAGCTTCTATAATCAAGGGACCTTGGCTGGCAAAAACAAGATAAAGATCGATACGGACGGGAAATTCGGCAATTACGGCAAAATGATTTCGGACAACACTGTAGAAATCCATACCAAGTACTAATCCAGAGCCAATACTGAGGCGATAAATACCCCTATCACGTCTATTAGCATCGCGAGATAGGTAATAACAAGCTGATAGCCATGTTATCAATGGCTATCAGCTGTTTTTCACTCCTGCCTATCTTCACACTGCAACCGATTAAAGAAAAATCATATTAATAAGGAAGTTAACATGCGTTTTCGCTCTCCCAATGCTTGGCTATTGCTTATTCTCACTCCACTGGTTCAGGCAGCGGAAAATGGCCAATTTATTGAGCAGCAAATGAGCCACCAGCAGGAACAGGAAAAAGCACGCTATAACCAATTGGAAACCGTAGGAAAAGACGTGCGCTCCGCTGGTAACGCTGGACTAAGCACCTACATTGACTTTCCCGAAGAACAACCCTGCTTCACCATTCAACGGCTTGAACTGAATAAGGACGACAAGATCCCTCATTGGATACCCTTGCGCAAACTGACAGAACAGGCACAAGGCCGCTGCTTGGGGATCCTGGGGGTGAAAACACTCGCGACTGCCCTACAAAATGACCTGATTGGACATGGCTATATCACTACCAGGGTAATGATCCCACAGCAAAATTTGACGCAAGGGCTTCTCACTCTGGATATCCTGCCCGGCACCATTGGCAACGTCAGGCTAACCGATGACAGCGATAAGTACATCAACTTGCACACCACATTTCCTGGCAGCCAAGGGGATCTGCTGGATCTGCGTGCGATTGAGCAGGGATTGGAAAACATGCAACGCATTCCTGATGTTGTTGCCAACATTTCACTCCACCCAGGCAGTAAGGCGGGTGAATCCGACCTGGAAATAACGCGTGAACAACCCTCATTCTGGCGGTTGGGCGGTTGGCTGGATGACTCAGGCAGTAAACAAACCGGCCGCTATCAAAGCGGCCTGGCTTTATATATTGATAACCCGACCTCGATGAACGATCTGTTCTACGTTTCTGCCGGTCGTGATTTGCAGTTCCAATCGAGCCGTCATTCTAATAATGGCTCGTTGTACTACTCGGTGCCCTATGGCTTCTGGTCATTGGACTTATATGCTGGCCGCAGCGAATATGTACAAAATATCCATGGCATCTATACCGATTTTTCCTACCGCGGCAAGTATCGCAACCTTAGCTTAAAAGTTAATCGCCTGTTGTATCGTAACGCGAGCCAAAAAAACACGCTCAGCTTTCAAGTCCTCAAGCGTAACTCGCATTTTTATCTGAACGATACGGAGCTGCAGTTACAACAGCGTAATATGGCCAACTGGAGCAT